>JAYJML010000102.1:73563-107125 GCA_035610835.1 Ophiura sarsii | reverse complement strand
TAAGAAAATATAACTCACGGTACAGTATGTTTTAGAGTTTTTCTAACATTTCAATACTTTTGAAGCATGCTTTGATCGGTTTTAATGATAGTAATGATTACATATCCCCTGCACCCCCCCCCCCCCCCCCCCGGCTTCCCGCCACTAGAACTTTGACTCTAAATCATGGCAATACTAACAAGGAGAGTCTTCAAGAAAGACAATTCGTCGTTTAGACAGTTGTAATGGAAATAAAGAAATATACTTAACAATGCGTAATTAAAAGTTAGGACGAATATAAAATAGTAGAATTTGTGATATATTTATGAATAATAAACAATTGATCTGCAGCTATTCGTTGTGACCTAGACCTGTGATGCAGATTATTATATGTACGTGTTAACATTGAGTGATAGTGCAGCAACAGCTGCATAACATAATTGGAAATAAAATAAATTTTCAAATGATATTTTAGCCCTTCAATTTTAGAATGTCATGCTTGTGTTGTCCTTTCTTACAGGAAGAAATATCCTTTACAACTATAAGAAGAGACTGCAAATAAGCTATATTTTGTTACGTTTACTTTACAATCAAGTATTAAATCAAGTATTAAATACAAAAATACAAAAATATATTACATGTTAACAATTAGAGAGCATCGTCCTATTTACATGATTGCAGTAAGGGGGGGGGGGGGGGGGGTGGGGGGTGGGGGGTGGGGGGGGGGGGACTCAAGAAGTAACTTTTTGAATTTTGTTGAGTGCTGTAATTATTGAACTATGACTCAAATGTATTGCATCGTTTTTACTCAAAAATGTTGATTTTTTGAGAAAATTACAACAAAAAAAATCACTTTTTTGACCCACATTTTTTTAACAAAGCTAAACAAAATTAATTTTGAGTAAAAATGGCCATATCGCTTGATTATGATGTGAAGAGGCACCAAACTTAGGGACGGGTTTTTTTTTATAACCAAATCTTATAATTTATTTGATCAAAAAGTGCCAAAAGTGTTTTTCCCAATTCTTTTCACTTTTTTGGTACTTTTAAGTTAACATTTTGGTCATTTGGGCAATTTTTACGCACAATTATGTTGATAGCTTTGTTCAAAAGATCTGGGTCAAAAAAGTGAATTTTGGGATTTTCTCAATTTTTTGGTCAAATTGCAACGCCAAATTTGGATTCTGTAATCCCATTTCCTTTCCAGAAATGTATACTTTTATATGAATTTGATTAATAGTTCAATTAAATACAGCACCCACAAAATTCAGAGTTTTGCAGAGCTATACGATTCCTAATAACTTCAAAATCATGGTGTTTAGAGTGAAAATAGAGTGAAAATAAACTGTTCGCTAGCGAACAATCTATTCTCAACCCTTTAAAATAGGAATCACATCGCTCTGTGAATCAGAACATATTCATGATTTATGACCAGAAATGTAATACTGCAAGAAAATCTACTTAAAAAAAAATCATGAATAGAGGGCGCCCCTGGAAAAGATCACATAATATGCCTTAAGGCCCTGTCACACCATAACGTATCGCCTCAACGTATGCCAACGTATGCGAAATATCGAAAAATACGTCGGGGTACGTTGGTGTACGCTGATATAAGTTAGGGGTACGTTGGGGATACGTCGCTTACGTTAAGAGCAACGCTGTGATACGCTGTGACAATTTGGAATCACGTCGAGCCTGCGAAAAAATATTAAGCATGTTCAAATTTCTCGACGTACTCAACGTGTGCTTAATACGTTCTGCATAAGTTCCCGGTAAGTTTGTGGTACGTTAAATATACGTTGACATACGCTGACATACGTTAGTGGTACGTTACTCGTACGTTACTCATAAGTTGGTATACGTTGATGAACGTAGGCTGACGGGGAAACGTACAGCCAACGTAGTGATAACGAGTTGATAACGTATATGTGCCGTATGTCTAACGTATGCCTGACGTATTTCCAACGAGTTTTCGACGTATTCTCACGTATTCACCTTATTGCCGGGCGATCGTGTGAGGCCTCTGTCAAGTATCCATAGCGTATCCATAGCGTATTGAACGTATACATACGCGTATGACTAACATATTGATAGCGTATCACTAACTTATAACATACTTATGACAGCGTATCACAGCGTACGCGAGCGTATGACTGACGTATGCTTAACGTATACTTAACGTAGCGTAGCGTATTCGTAGCGTATGATGATGGGTTGATATGTTCAGCACGACAGACCATGAAGAAGTGAGGATGAGATACTCAAAGGGACCCATTTATATACTCAAACCCTTCATAAGTTCCCAAAACGCCGAATGCTCGCTAGCTGTATGGGTACATACGCTAGAATGTACGGTAGCCCTGTCACACCATGGCGTATCGCCTGAACGTATGACAACGTATGCGAAATATCGGAAAAATACGTTGGCGTACGTTGGTTGTGTACGCTGATACAAGTTAGGGGTAAGTTGGGATACGTCGTTTACGTTAAGAGCACGCTGTGATACGTTGTGAACATTTGGAACACGTCGAGCCGCGAAATATTATTGAGCATGTTCAAAATTTCTCGACGTACTCAACGGTGTGCTTAACTTACGTTCTGCATAAGTTCCCGATAGGTTCGTGGGTACGTTAGACATACGTTTACAAACGCTGACATACGTTAGACATACGTTGACATACGCTGACATACGTTAGAGGTACGTTACTCGTCGTAAGATATAGGTTGGACCTATAGATTTAACCCTTCTAGATATTTTAATTGTTATCCATCTAGGCTGCGTTTACTTGAACTGGCAACACTTATCCCGCCGTGTACGAAACTCAATTTCTGCAGCCGGCATAAGTCACGTGTTCGTTGTACGCCGAGGATACGCTGAGGATACGTCGAACACGGCAGACATACGCGTCGAATACGTTAAGCATACGTTGGTCATACGCTCGCCGATCGCATACACTGTGATACGCTTGTGATAAGTTTGTTATAAGTATAGTGATACGCTATCAATACGTTAGTCATACGCTATGTCTATTCACCATCTATTCCTCTCCCATTGCTAGCATTGCTCGCAAACACGGATTAAATGTTCATTCTTACGCGGACGATACTCAACTATATGTGCCTTTTAATTTAAATGATCGTAATGATGAAATGTCGGCCCGTCAACGCGCAGAAGCTTGTATTTTAGAAATCAAGTCGTGGATGTCTGTAAACAAGCTGAAATTGAATGATGATAAGACAGAGTTTTTGAATTATGACCCTCCAGATTCAATCAACGTAAAATAATTGATCATCATATCAATATCGACACTTCTTCTGTTCTTGCTTCAAAATCTGCTCGAGAACTTAGGAATTGTGTTTGATAATAATCTATGTATGGATGTTCAAGTTCGACGGAATATGCCAATCAGTGTATTATCATATACGGAATGTCAATAGTATAAGGAAGAAATGTTAACAATTGAAACCGCAGCTACTATTGTCCATGCTCTTATAACTTCTCGTATTGACAATGGCAATTCTCTTCTTTTTGGCATCACTGATCACTTACTTCGCAAACTACAACTTGCTCAAAAATGCAGCTGCTCGCGTTCTCACAAAGACAAGGAAAATTCGATCATATCACTCCAATATTGAAAGATCTCCACTGGCTTCCTGTTCGCGAAAGAATTCAATTTTAAACTTCTTCTTTTAACTTGGAAAGCTTTGCATGGCACTTCACCAACATATATTGCTAATCTTCTTGTACCATATCATCCAAAACGTACTCTCCGGTCCACTGATAAACTTTACTTGTTGTTCCACGGACTACTTCTTCATTTGGAGATCGCGCATTTTCGGTTGCTGCATCCAACTCTTCTGGAACTCACTACCTTATAATTTAAGATGCTGTGATTCACTTGACTCTTTTAAGAACTTGTTAAAAACAAGATTATTTGACTCAGTTTATAATTGATTTCTTTGTATTATACATATGTACATGTATATGCACATCATCCTTGTTTATGTATTTTTCATGTTAATTTGTATTTTTTGTTTTATATGTTTGCGCCTCGGAATAGTTTTACCTAGATTGACGGCGCATTATAAATGCCCATTAATTATTATTATTATTATTATTATTATTATATATTAATATATGTATACGTTTAATAACGCTATGGATTACGCTATGGATCGTCCCATTCCATCACCCGATGTCGACTTTTGCCTACGTAATTCGTTCTTGGACTCTGACAATTTTCGAGCTATTTTTTGAATACGTCGGCATACGTTCAGGCCACGTTCAGGGCATACGCTATGGTGTGACAGAGCCTTTAGATAATAAAAAAAAGACTCGCGTTAATAAACAAACCAATGATATGTAAGTAGAAAATATAATGAAATATCAAAAATTAGAAAGTAATTATGGGAAGAGATACTGACTGGTTGCAGATTTGAACTCATGCCGTCCGCGTGACAGTCGTCAATACACAACCATTTCACACCGACTTCTGCATTCATGAGATTATGTTACAACGGATATTATATTTGTTAAGTCTGAGCCAAAACGCCCCATTTTCAGATAAACTCCTATAAATACGCGATGCATAGTAACACGTTAATTAGTTATCAAATTATAATACTAAATTAATGGACAATATACTAATCCTCTAATATCTACGCTGTCTACCATATTCAGGTAACATTTGTAACATTCTTTTTACAAAGTTATAAATAAAAACTGAGGAAATTCATTTTTCTAGGAGGCGTGCGCATACACGTCTATACTTGTTTACCGTGCTCAATCAGTACTTCCCACATAAAATAATGACATATATCAGCGTGTAGTTCACAATGCTTGCGGATTGATATACCAATGAATATTTTGTTTAAAGTTATATGCTTAGTCTTGAAGTGCATGTATAATATTTCTAATTTAAAAAAAAAAATGTAAGACTAAACATACAGCCAATCACCGGAAGCCCTTGCATTTTTGTGTTTCGGTGGGCACATCATCATCGCTACGTGTAGAAATTGTGTCCATAGAGGGTCCGAAAAAGGGTAGGGGTCCGGTAGGGGTCGGATTTTTTATTTTTTATTTATTTTTTTTATTTTTTCAAATTGTATTTGGGAATATAAATTCGGCATAAATACTGTGAATTAAAGTCGTTCAAACACAAAACACATCGATACACTCAAACACTTTGATATCAAACACTTTGATAGTATTGAACTCTTTTTCATGAGTTTGTTAGAATTGTACTTTAATAAGGGACCGTTCATTATTTATGGTGGAGGGGGGGGTTGGGTAAACTATAGGGGGGGTCATGTAACATTTCATATGTTGAAATAGGGGGGGGGGGGGGTTATGTAACTTTTATTCATAAACAGGGGGGTTGGGTAACTTTTTTTAAACTATAAAGATGGTGGTGATTGAGAGTGATTTTAGAGGCTATTTTGGAGTGCAAATGCCTTTTTTTCTGCGCTTCGCGCATATTTTCTTAAAACATATCGACTTCAAAAACTTTTACATGACAGCAAATCTCAGACAATCTGTTGGAAAAATATTTATAGGCCTAATCATCAACGAGAAATTAGAGCCACATTTTTTTCAACGGGACAGGGCGACATTCATGATTTTATAAGAAAGTGGATTTTCTTGCAGATTTTACATTTATCATAAATCATAAACTGAGTAACAGAGCGATACGATTCCTAATTACTTCAAAATCATGGTTTTAGAGTGATTTTTCTAGAATGAAAAATAAGTTGCCGCGCAGACTTGACAGTTTATTTTCACTCTTTGTATGTTACAAAATCCTAATTTTATGATTTAAAATAATGTTGTTTATTGCATGCTTTTCACCTCAGCTTCTGCTCACAAAAGTAGAACGTTTCACTGGATTATACGTTTCTGCCCAGAATGTTCTAACTTGTTAGGGTTATAAAGACTCACAAAACCACCCAAAATGTATAAATAATGACAAAACTTCAGACTCGCTACGCTCGCTATTACTAATTTCACACAATGAAAAGAAGGAGCATCATAACCATTATTGGCCGTTCCCCGGGCCGTTCAGATATAGGGCACGAACAGAATTAAGTATATGACAAGTTGATTTTTTTCAGGGAGAGGGGGCGGGGGAGAGGGGGGGGGGGGGGGTTGTGTAAAAAGCTACTGGTTAGCAGGGGGGGTCATGTCATTTTCATTTTCAGCTGTAGGGGGGTTAAGTAATTTTGACATACGAGTCTCGAATTATGTCCCAACCCCGATCCCCCCCCCCACCCCCCCCCCCCCCCCCCCCCCACCCCCCCCCTCCACCATAAATAATGGACGGTCCCTAATACTTACAACTGTTCAACTAACTAAATGAACATGTTGTCGGTCGCCGCCATTTATTATGATTGAAAATTTGCAGAAAGTGAAACAATGTCGTGTTGAAGTTATACGTGAAAGTAGTGCTGTTATCTGATACAAAATTTTGTATCGATATGTTTGTCGTAAAAGAAAAATTCGACATATCGATATATTATCGATAAAATATAATTGGTTTCCGAATTCTGCAACTATCGTCACCATTCAAAAATCGTCAGATAAAACCTGGTCAGATCGGGAACGGGGGAAATATTCATATCAATGATGTACCCCACCAATAAATAACTTGGAAAATTGGCCGAAAAAGTCATATAAAAAACGTTAAATGAAGACTAAATTGAACAAGTTCCGAGCTAGCTGGCCGATACGGTCGCCATCTTTGAATTGATGAAAATCGCCCTTTACGCATGCGTGTGACACATCGTGCTTCGGCTTTATTCGATTTCTCCTTCGGCCTCTTCGGAAACCTGATACAAATGACGTATTGCTACGAAAATGATCCTAACGCATGCGTGTGGCAATTTGTCCAATCACAAATTTTACTTCAATTTTCCGGAACGGTACGAGTGACGTAATGCTAATAACATGTGCTCGTAACTCATCTCGAAAGGCACAGTTCCACAGGTGTGGATTAAGCCTCTGATTGACCAACTGCGCTCTCTGAAATCATGGTTGTTTTTTATGATTATTTATAAATACTAATATACGACTGGCATTCCCGATGGCGTTGTTATTCAGTATGAATTACTTTGATACTTGCGGGATTTGTCAGGCTTTCACCTAAGGAATAATGCACGGTACGGCCATGCACGCGTCAATATACATTGCATCGCAAATTGTAATGAATTATAAGTGAATGGGGAACATGCGGAAAAAAGCGTAACTAGAGTTTTCATATTTTCTCACACTGTGTTTTTAGTATAATAAAAATTCCTTTAAAAAGGAAAAGAGGCGGTCATATAAATTTAAAGAAACAGACAGCAGAGTGTGATATAGGTAACACAAAGAGTGGTTAGTCATAAGTTTTATTTATCAATATAACATGAATGGAAATCACTAACTAATGTTGATAATACTATAAAAAGTCAGGACAATGTTGACGAGTCAAAACATTAAAGGCTTTTGGAATCAAGTATGTTACATCTTAGAGCTGGTTTATCACGTTGGCATTTTACCACAGATAAATTGGTCATATCCTGTTAAATTGTTGACTGACAGTTTAATGGAGAAATTGTAACTTTGTCAATTCTTTAAAAGAACTGGGTATGGCTAGAAACCAACAGTGGTAGCTTGCCTTTAAAAGGTACTTTATTTCTGATATGCTTAAAGGTATAGTACGTTATCTTATAAGCATAATTATTTTGTTTTTAAAGAAGGTACATTTTCTTGCAGATTTACATTTATGATCATAAAGCGTGAATATATTCTAAACAAGTTTATAAATCTATATGAGCATTATACAATATGTGTTTTTATGGTTTTTAAGGGTTAAAAACAGATTGGTTGCACGAACAGTTGAAATGTTGTCTAACAAATATGATTTTGATTATGATTGTTATCAATCTGTAACTTGGAACGTCAAATGAAGTGGCTTTGTTAAAGATTGTCTACAACCAATAAATTTGCGTATTTCTATTTAGCTTAGCACGTTCTATATAATAAAAATGTTATTGTTTACATCCTTAAGCATTATTTTAACAGTAACAATAAGTACATATTACAGATGTTCATATAACTTTGCCTTAATTGAAGGTATTATGTGATTCTTTTTCGATGGGACGCCCTCAATCCCCGAAAAAAATTGGAAGCAGATTTTCTTACAGATTTACTTTTCTGATCAAAATTCATAAATATATTCCAAGATACGATTCCTATTAACCTCAAAATCATGGTTTAAAGAGTGAATTTAGAGTAATTTTTTTCAAACCATGATTTTGAAGTAATTGGGAATCGCATCGATCTGTAACTTAGAGGATCTTTATGATTTATGATCAAAAATGCAAATCTGCAAGAAAATCTACTTTCATAGTAAAAATCAATGATAGAGGGCGCTACTTGGAAAAGATCACATAATATGCCTTTAAAGACATTTTTTTGTTAGGGACATTAAGTGGTGTTGACAATTTTAAAAATTTACTTCAGAATTCAAGATGAACATTAAAAATACTAACAAAAACACAGCAAAACTTGATTAAAACAATACCATCGCTATTTATTGAAAAACGCCCTCTATGCAAATATGGTTCGTGTTATGTATCACGCGTACTGCAGGGGGACCAGCATTTTTGAATCGACGTTTTGTTGTACAAAGAGGGCGGCTATTTCTTAATCCTTATAGGTGTAAGTTCATACATGTAATACAATTATAAAAATATATAAATCCCAGTTTTTATCATATATTTTTGTAATTGGGGGCGCTGCCTCCACCACATCTGTCCACCATCGTCTGCTACAATCACGCCCTATCGGTATAGCGCCTCCAAGGCTATGCCGACGTCGCAAAATATACCCTTTGCACGTAATTGATTCAATATCTTTTAACATCGGAATTCGGTATCTTAATTAATATCCCAATCGATTTCCACCGTTCAAACGGGCAACTATACCAATAAAGACACGTTCTTTTCATATTTTGCATTTAAACTTTCCTAAAACAATAAAAAACGTTTATTTTTTTAAAGCACTTTGTCTTCAATCAAGATGTAATTATTGCTGGTCCTAACGGTCCATGAATTGCCCGCAGCTGTGTAAACAGACACCTCCCTGGTGCAAACAACTGTTATTTTAGCAGATATGCAGTGTTGCCAGACTACATCACAAATATCACTTAAAACACCACCATCTGTGCCTAAAATACCTCAGCCAAAGCCAATAAGTAGCCCAATTCAACAGAACCCGTTTAAGCACACGTTAAAAATGGCTTTAATTGAAAAAGGTCAAGAAAACTCGTTGGTGATAGGAATACGCTACAACAGAGAGGATCTGTTTTATGTAGTGGGACATACGTAAAACATAAGGGATTTATTGTCGCATGTAAACCGTACGTAAGATGTCGTTTTCACATTATGTCAAAACCTACCCATAAAGGAGGCGAAGGCCGTTGCCCCGCCTCCAAAAATGACATCAACTACACGCGCGATTAAATTTTCATTTAGTCCTTTTAATAGTCCCGCGGGTGCCAAGTTCATGCAATAAACATCATGTTACAAGGGACTGTGCATTGGGGATGGTGTTTATAAAGACCAGATTTATTATAGCGTACGAAATCAGGAATAAAACGGTCCGTTCGGCCATTTAAATTGCTCAAAAATTAGTTTTACAAAAATAATAGAAAATAAAAAATAATACGGTCGGCACCAAGGTACACGGTCGGTCGAACGTGGACAAACAAACAATTTTTGTTGTTGGCCTAACGAGCAAACTCCTCACAAGTTTGACACGGATACTTCGTATAGGCTTCATGCACGAAGGGAAGGTTTTACGGGCCTGTAATATCGGATGTACACGCTTCCATCCAATACGTCGTTTGACGAAAAAGCTGCTTTTTCATATCTGTTTAGGCCGGGGGTGGGGGTGGGGGGGGGGGGGGGGGGGGGTGGGGGGGCATTGGCATATATCTAATATGGTACCGTATAATGGATATACATGGACATCGAGACCTATTACTTGGTCAGACATGGTATAATTCCAACGTTTTAAAATGTTGAATATCACCTGATCTGTAAAAAAGTAAGCTTATTTGAGAGTTTTCTGCATCATCTCAAAGTTGTCTTACATACCACATCAGTCCTGTGTGTGAACAGACCACTCAGTCACTGTTCCATCTATCTGTTAATAAGCTTAATTAAAATGTTAAATCAGTGTCATTTGACTTTGATTGAAGTTTACAAAGTTGTAAGTATACTAAACATACATACTTATGCCGATATCTGGTTTAGGCAGTTTATTGTATTTTTGTATAGTAAAATGTGCTACTAAATGTCCCTAAATCAACCGAAAACTCATTAAACGGTAAAAAAGTCACGAAAAATTACCGTACTAGCGAACTTGTTTTCAATCAGTGCTTAATCAGAAAGCCTGTAGGCTAGGCGTGTGTAGACATTTTCCTATCAAAAGTATATCAAATCACTATAGAAACCTTATCAAATGAGCATTTGATAGGGTTTTGATATATCAAAACTCTATCAAATTACTTTTGATATATATTTGATAGTATCAAAACCTATCAAATCCCAAGTTGAATTTTGATGGACTATCAAAATTCTATCAAATTAAGCTATCTCTATCAAATTCCTATCAAATATGACTTAGACATTTGACAGCACTATCAAATCCCTATCAAATTGAACTACGGTACTATCAAATTTCTATTAAATTGAATTTAGGTACTATCAAATTCCTATTAAATTTGACTTAGTTAATTTTTGCCATTTCCTCAATATCATATTCCTATCAAATTCCTATCAAATTCGACATAGTCATTTATTGCTATTTTCTCAATATTATATTCCTATCAAATTTCTATCAAATTTGACTTAGTCTTTTTTCCCATTTTTTCTATCTATCTCAAATTCTTATCAAATTCCCAATATCAAATGTAATAGTGTGTGTGTGACGCATGAAATTCAAAGTACCGTATGTATTATGCGTGCAGGCATTGCACACTAACATCTGTCTTGCGCGCTGTTTGTTTGCAGAATTGCGCGCCAACCACCAACCTGTACTCACATTGCGTGCAGAGATCAGGACAATATTATATGCGCGCCAACTTGATGAACTGCAACACAACGATCTCCTCCATACAATTGCTGCGTAGCTAACTTTAATTTATACAAAGTTAGAATGCACGCACATGTAGCGGATTTCAAACAAAATTGCCAAGTTCAAAGTCTGCTTGCAAACACGAAACTAAATATTATTTTTTACAGGGTATAACAGGGTGGCTGCAAGAAGGCTTTCCCCACCATTGATCCCCCACCCCATGTACACAAAACAGTTGATTATGATCCTCTCCCCCCCCCCCCCCCAAAAAAAAAAAAAATAGGTGAATAAATAAATTGAATAAATAAATTGAATAAATAAATAAATAATAAACTAATAAATAAATAAATAGATAAATAAATAAATAAATAAATAAATAAATATACTCATTTGCTGATAAATAAATAGCTAGATAGATAAATCAATAAATATACTAATATATAAACAGCTAGATAGATAAATAAATAAGTATACTCATTTTCTAATAAATAAATAAATAAATATCTAGATAGATAAATAATAAATTATCAAAAATGATGCACTGCCCGTATCAAAAGTGCTCAATTCCTAAGAAGAGTGTAATATGTTGAAAAACAAGCAGTAAATTAAGAATTATTTATACATAGTAACTGGCAGTTTCATGCACACCAACCACACAGGGTGGTGGCAATTTTCAGACTGAAGTACATCTAATTATAAAATAGTCAGCAATAATAATATAATAATACAGCATATCCAAGTTATTGACACACATAAGTGGAATATCAATAATCCATAATAGGTGTGAAAGTCATTCTCCAGATAGGATAATCCATTATGAGTTGTATAGGTGAAAAGTAAATCACAAGATTAGGTATAGGTAATCCCTGGGGTAATCACTAATCAGTCATAAAGATGGATCATAATAATGAAAAAATGAAAAAAAATAGTCAATAGAAAACAGGATGAGCTGGTAGTCTGGTAAATATGGCCATCCAGAAAAAAACATTACGTTACGCCAAAAGCATTGAGTTTGTGTTTCCGTTTGTGTCTGCACATAGAGTATAGTTCCGAGCGTTTGTTTAGAGTACATATCCTGGGTGCAGTCATGATGTGAAACTTCTCCGCGATGCATAGGTTGCAGGGCTTTGAGGCCGGGTTGTATGGAGTCGCGTGTTGGATGATGGACCATTTGATGTGATAGATAAATAAATAAATAAATGTATAAATATATAAACAATAAACAAATAGATAAATATATAAATACATAAATAAATATTCTAATAGATAAATAAATAAATAAATAAATAAATAAATAAATAAATAAATAATAAATAAAGAAATAAAATAATTCAGTTGCCTGATGATCGCACCAGCGTGAAACTTGGGAGTAGCAGCTACCGTTCCAAATGGTTTAACTTATAAATAAATGAATAAATAAATACATACATACATAAATACACCTATACATAAATACATAAATACATAAATACATAAATACATAAATACATAAATACATAAATACATAAATACATAAATACATAAATACATAAATACATAAATACATTAATACATAAATAAATAAATAAATAAATAAATAAATAAATACATAAATAAATAAATAAATAAACACACAAACAAATAAATAAACAAATAGATACATAAATAAATAAATAAATGAAAAATAAATAAATAAATAAACTAATAAATAAATAAATAAATAAATAAATAAATAAATAAATAAATAAATAAATAAATAAATAAATAAATAAATAAATAAATAAATTGAAAAGTCCTATAGTTCCCTTTCAATTCAATCTCCAAAATTGAAGGGAGGTAGGGACGCCCCGCCCCCTCGGGTGTTTCCATACTCAATTGCTTTACACACTCCGTAACTGTTATCATGATTTTAATACCCACATACGAATTGGACTAACTTTATGTCACTGGCACAATTATTTGAACCTATCTATTAATTAATTAACCATTTTGAACAATGGTATTAATCATATAAAACAAGTCAATACTCTAGGAAATTACCGGTACATAAATGAAACCGGGGATGAAACTTCTACATGTAGACATTAACATATTGAATTCGTTTTATTTAAATTAGGCTCCAGAATAAGCATCTTTTGCTATTAATTCTGGCAACACTGGATAAATGTGGTACTGTAACACAGTTTAATTTCAATGCAACTTAATTTAGCGAATTTATAGCACTAATAGTTAACTTTTTGTATCAATTTACTTTCACTGATTAGTATTATCTTCCTAACCATTATAAATAATATAATTGGTGGCATTTCAATTTTGCGAATTAGACCTAGCGAAATTAACGAAATTAAATTGCTAGCGAATTTAAGTTAAAGGTCAATGGAGCCATTGTGTGTATGCACACGCTTGGCCGGGTGCATGCAATGCTACCATAGAGAACTGTCACTGCATAGAGGGACCTGTGCATAGGGTCAACAAGCATGAACATCACCCACACTGTATGCACTGTACATGTAATGCACATACATTGTACATGTATACATGTGTTAGTGTTGTGTACCAACCAATGCATATCATTTGAATAGTACACGAATGATTATTTGAAATGAATGAATGAGAACAACAACAGTTATTATCTAGAGGAGAATATTAAATCACAACAAGTGATTTTGGAGCATGCAGGAAGACCTGGAATATTTATATTATATGGGAATAATTCCCGTTACACACTACAACCAGTACAACTACTACAACTAACTAGTAGTACTACTACAGGATACCACACCGCAGTGCAAAATTCAGTACCTTCGATCGTTCGACAGTTGTGATGAGAAAGCCATCTTTATGTTTACATTTATATGATAATGGTAAGGTATATTTATATTTAATTCAATATTGACAATTTAAAGAAAAGCATCATATTTGTGTAATGAAATTATTGCTTCAATTGGTTAGAATAATAAACTTTATTTAATGTTATTTCAGTCATCAAACAAATTCTTAACATTTGAAATAACAGTCAACAGTGGTCAATAGATGCATGAAGTAGACATACATGTAATGTTAAGGACTAACATAATCATAATAGCATTCTGACTTGGCAAGAACATTATGAAACAAAGTTATTTAGTTAGGCCTATAATAAAGCACCAATTTTAGGCCAATGAAACTTGATTGTGTTTTCTTAATATTTGTTTCACGTAGCATTTTTCATTTCAAAGCTGGTCACATTTTATAAGTTGGGACCCTAAAAAGGGTGGATTTGTCCCAATGTTTAGATTATTTGCCATTCAAATGCTTATAATTTTCAAACCATACATCACAATTGAGTATATTTAGTCTCATTTGGAAGATAATTTATTGTTTAATAGTATCTGTAAGAAGAAAAAAATATGAATCAAGTTAAGATTAATTACTATAACTCGTTAATTACAATTGGTCAGGGCCCATGGGTGAAGGAGGGTGAGGATGCACGAGGGTGAGGATGCATACAATGTATTTCCAGAGGGATGGACAATATAAATGATTAACCTTGTGTATATTAGTTCATTGAATTGTTATTGTGTGTGGATAGTATCATTAGTGTAATTACCAAACCTTAATTAGTATTAATTACATCCCCAATTAATTAAATATACCAAAAATACCATCTGAAATGTATCAACGGCATATTATTACCCTTTTCAAATGGTAACTGGGGGAGAAGATAATATCTCTGCAGTGTTTTGATTAAGTTAGACATAATGTTGAATGTTACTTAATAATTTAGATACTCTTTGCTAATTATATTGATACTAATTACCTAGGAAGTGCTTGTTTTATCCACTAAATCCGCACAAAAATATCACTTTGTAGTGTTTAGGATAAATTTGTCCATCGCCGTCATCCTACTAGTATCATTTTCAAATTGTTTAATATCAAATGATGATTTCTTCTATAGATCAACAGTTTTAATTATGTTAGCAAGATGTCAGTGCAATTAAAGGTATATTTTATGTGATCTTTTCCAGGGGAAACCTCAATCCTCGAAAGAAAACAATTGGAAGCAGATTTTCTTGCAGATTTACTTTTCTGATCATAAATCATAAATACATTCCAAGTTACAGAGCGATACGATTTCTAATATTAACCTCAAAATCATGACTTTAGAGTGAATTTAGAGTAAAATTTTGAAAAATAGATTGTACCGCTCGGTACCATCTATTTTCAAACCATGATTTTGAAGTTTATTAGGAATCGTATCGATCTGTAACTTAGAAGATCTTTATGCTTTATAATAAAAAATGCGAATCTGCAAGAAAATCTGCTTTCATAGTGAAAATCAATGATAGAGAGCGCTATACTTGGAAAAGATCACATGTAATATGCCTTTAATGCCAGGCATGTCATTGTAATCACTTCATAATACAGAAATGGGGTTGTTAGTAATCAGCGGAATTTGTTTTCTTCAATTTGAATGAACTGTTCCTTTCTACCACGCAGGTATGTTCATAAACTTCATTTAAGTGTTTTTGATGAACAAACAGCATTTATATATACATTTTTATCACACTGTGCACACATATGACCATCTGTCATTTAGAAAGCTATTTATTAAACATATTGATTGAGTAATGCAGCTGAATAAAAGAGAATCATAATGCGAGCGGGTGATAGGAAACTATGAGTCATGTTTTATTGGCTCTAACCCTTTTTGGTATACGAGCGTAGGCCTGGAATGCCAGAAGGCTACATAAATGTGTAAGTCACGCAGCCATGGTCTTCGATCTTCGCAACTGACTCATACAGGTTTAAACCACAGTTATTACAAGTTCAAGCAAATATAAATGTGTAATAATTGTTTACTCTGTCCTTTTTCTTTTTAATACAGGTTGATTGATGGTAAATTTCAACGTATGTGGACATCGTACACATTGTGTTCTTGCAATTGGCCTGGTCTCCATGTTACTCTAAATCAGCGCAGCATGGATTTTGAGGGTTTGCTGTAATGTAATTGCCATACATGTACTGTATACAACGAAATGACAGTTCTCACCATAACCAAACAAGGGCCAGTGGACATATCTTTTGGCAATTTCTGGAGACCTTTAAGGCTCATGAATACGCATACGCGAAGGAACCAAATGTCTGTGATTAGACTTATGACCAGGCCTGCCCTGCATACGACGGGAATTCGTCACATTAGTATTACATGTAAATGTACATTGATATTTGGTAAACCACATATATTTTGGCTTTTCTGTCCAGCTGAAAATAGTTTTGATGAACTGCAACACAATTTGATAGTTTTTTGATAGTTTTTTTTTCAAATACAGACCACGTCATTTTTGTTAGATTTTTGATAGGACTCTATCAAATGTCTTTCAAAAGTCTATCAAATAAATGTCCCAATTATATAGGATTTCATTTGATAGAGTTTTGAAAGCTATCAAATCTCTATCAAATTTTGACAAGGGATATTTTGGGCGATATTAAATCCTGATTTTCATAAATTGACTAGATTTTGATCCACACCCCTAAACAAATCCCCTATACCAACTGTGTAAAATGGGCCATATTTAAAAGCCATACATTTATAATGAAGATCATGGTCTTTGCTTTCCAACAATAATAACAATAAATGTAGTCAAGGCAAAATTGTCGAGATATGCGCGCAAAATTGTCGAGATATTCGCCGTCGAAGATACGAATGTTTTTAGAGCTCCTAGGCCTAGCCTAGGTCTAAGCGATTCTAATCAATTATTGAAGTCTCTAAAATGACTATACAATCATACAAAAGAAGAAAATTTGCACTGATATGGTTTGTTTATATTCATTTAAAAACAATCCAATCAAAATGTTAGCCAACATCACTACATTTGCAGCATTTTCATATATTTCACTTAGAGGAGTGTCTATACTCTGTGTTTCCTTGAACTTTTCAACCATCCAGTCTTACCATGTACCTCTGGACTATGTTTTGATGCATTGTGTTTGGACCCAGGACTCCAATGGACCAAATTTGTGGTAACTTTTAGCTTCCATAAAGTGATATTTTAGGGACGTTTTATTTCCAGTATCTGCCTGTATACTACTATACAGTATGTACTACTTGTACTGCATACTATGTGTATTACTACCATACTATATCTCCATACTACTCAATAGAGATTAGATACTATATCTCCATACTAATCAACAGAGATTATGGATTATGGATTTTGAATAGTGGTTGAGTGACTATCAACAATGAGATACCATGCAGTGATGAGAGTATTTGCCCTAACAGTTTTACTTGGTCTATGCCATGACCTACTCAGCATTGACTCAAACACTGTGTATATAGTAGAACCACCTTACATTACTACACAGTCAGTAACCAAAGGTCATTTTCATGGAACAAGAATTCCATATCATAATAATTCCACTGCCACATTCCAACTTAGATTATTAATCGCTGGTGATGTAAACCCAAATCCCGGGCCTAACAATTATCGGATTGACGATCATGCTATTAACAATCAAGAACATGCAATACTGCCTGAAAACCTTAAGCATCACTCGAGAGTAACCTATAGCAGAGATGTGCTTCTAAACCTTCGACATAGTCAATCTAGAGTTCCGTTTAAGGTCTGGGCCACATTAAAATCCCTCGGACTATGCCCAAAGAAACCGACTCGGAGTGGTACTGCTGCAGGGCGTATACGCCACTGTAATGTAGACAGCAATAAATCAGTGCCTGGTCTAATTAATCCTCGTGTAAATAGAACGGCTAATATTGTCAGATCACCCAAACAGAGAAACCTTGTCTTTCCACATATCAACAAAGCACCCCTCATGAACATGAGATTGTGGAACTCACGATCAATCCGCAATAAGACTACAACCTGTAATGACTATGTCATCGAGGACAATGTTGATGTAATGATCCTGACAGAAACGTGGCTGGCTTCCACAGACCCAGTTGTCATCGGCGAACTAAAACCAAATGGGTACACATTTTTCAACTTCCCGCGAGGCTATAATGAACATGGCGGTATTGGAATTCTATGTAAATCTCAACTTGGTTTTCGCTTACACCTATTGAAAATGACTACTGTCACATTTGAACATGCCAGTTTTCTGGACCCAAATAACAGTTTGCATTATGTTGTAATTTACCGCCCTCCTCCATCAACAGAAAATAAGTTTACTATGTCTGGATTCCTTCAAGAGTTTGAAGAGTTTTTACAAGAGGTATCTCTCCTGCCGGGTAAACTTATCATGTTGGGTGATTTCAACATCCATGTCAATAAGCCTTACAGATCTGATGTGTCTTCTTTCTTGACCCTTTTGTCATCTTTTGATCTTAGACAGCACATAAGGAAACCAACTCATAAAAAGGGGAACACCCTTGACCTGTTGATTACACGGTTTGATGAGAATGTGATTAGGTTCTGTGATGTTGGAAACAGATATGGCTCTGACCACAACATGATAACATTTATCCTGCAGCTTAGAACACCACCTCCTCTCAGAGTCGAGTATACCTTCCGCGATTTAAGAAAAATTAAACACGATCTTAATACAAAGCTTAATAACACCATGAACCCAAGACCTAGTACTGGTACCAAATCAACTGTTGATGAAATACTTGATCAGTTTACCAAGGTGTCAATTAATGTCCTAAACATCCATGCGCCTAGTAGCACAAGAATGCGCCGTGCTCGCCCCATACCTCCATGGTATAATGATGAAACCAGGGCTGAGAAACGCGTGCAACATAGGCTGGAAAGAAAATGGAGAAAAAGTAAACTTCAGGTAGACAAAGATGCATACTGGACTCAGCATTTGCATTATATCAAATTGCTGGAGGCATCAAAGCGAACGTATTACAATGACAAGTTGATTGGTGCCAGTACTAAAGAAACTTTCCAGACTATAGGTGTTCTGCTAAATCAAAATGAAAAGATCTTGCCTACTTTGTATACCCCCGATGTACTTAGTAATAAGTTTGCTAATTTCTTCATTGAAAAGGTCGACAAAATAAGATCAAGTATAAATGGCAATAGGGAAAATAGTGATCTTGGTATGTATACTAATGTTGTGATTCGGAAGAATATGCATAGTTTCAATGAGCTTGACCATACCGATGTGTGTCGTATAGTAAAGGGCTGTACCAGTAAGAGTTGCAAGCTAGATAGCTTCCCAACAGGGCTTCTCAAAGAGCATATTGATGTTGTTTTACCAGTACTCACTAGCATTGTTAACACTTCCCTCAAAACTGGTGTGTTCCCACAAGATCTCAAACAGGCCATAGTAACACCAATCCTAAAAAAGGTTACCCTGGATTGGAACGACCTAAAAAATTACAGGCCTGTTTCAAACATCTGTTTTGTTGGTAAGGTAATTGAGAAGGCAGCTATTAATCAAGTTAACGAGCACTTGCAAATTAACGACCTTGAAGAAATATCTCAGTTCGCTTACAAACAAAAGCACAGCACTGAAATTGCATTGCTCAAGGTTAAGAATGACATCGTCCAGGCCCTTGATGATAATAAAGCTGCTTTCTTGATTATGCTGGACCTTTCTGCGGCCTTTGATACCATAGACCATGACATCCTACTCAACCGCCTGGATAATAGCTTTGGTATCAAGGGCACAGCCTTAAAATGGTTTCAGTCTTATATTACTGGTCGTAAATTTTGTGTTTCTGCTGGTGGTGTAATGTCTGATAAATTTGATCTTAACTGTGGCGTTCCACAAGGATCAATCATTGGCCCTAAAGTGTTCACTATGTATGCTCAACATGTTGCTTGTATAATTAGACGTCATAACCTTAACGTCCACATTTACGCTGACGATGTTCAGATATACATGTTTTTCAACCCTAAAGTTCCTGGTGATGCTGCATGTACTATGTTTAAACTCATATCCTGTGTTACGGAGCTCCGCTCCTGGCTAACAAACAATATGCTGAAATTGAATGATTCCAAGACTGAGTTTTTTATAGCTGCTTCCCGTCACAACATGCCAAGACTGTCCAACATCACATTGCAAGTTGGCTCAGCAGAAATCAGTCCATCGCCCAATATAAAAAACTTAGGGGTTACATTTGATAGTACTATGACCATGTCGCATCATGTTACATCACTTTGTAAATCTATTAATTTCCTCTTGTGGAACCTTCCCAGAATACGTAAATTTATTGACCATGATGCTTCTTCTAATGCAATGCGGGCTCTTGTTTTATCCAAATTAGACTATGCCAATGCCTTGTTATCTGGTTGCAGAGGCAAAGACATTGTTCGTCTACAACGCCTTCAAAACCGTGCAGCGCGCATTGTATTTCAGGTTCCACGTCGTCATTCCTCATCTCCTCTGTTGAACTCACTGCACTGGTTGCCTATTGACAAACGTATCAAGTTTAAAACTCTCCTTTATATCTATAAGGCTTTGAATGGTCTATCGCCGATTTACCTGTCCGACTGCATTGCAATTCATGTCTCATCAAGGACAGGTCTGCGCTCCAACCTTGACAAGACCCGTCTCTTTATCCCAAAAACTAAAAGACAAATTGGCGATGGATCGTTCGGAGTCTGTGGCCCAACCCTCTGGAACAAGTTGCCACAATCAATTCGCTTGTCACCTAGTATTAATGCTTTCAAACGTAGCCTCAAAACTCATCTATTCTTGTGATTCCTCTTGCTGATGTTGTATTCTGTATTCTGTATAATTTATTTTGCTTTGTATTATTGTTATCCATTTATATATGTAATTGATGTAAAGCGCAATGATCAATTTTGGAATTGCGCTATATAAGCACCGTTATTATTATTATTATTATTATTATTATTATTATACACATCCCACCAAATTCAACAGGCTTAGGCCAAAACAAATTTGTTATGTTGTCCTCGACCGCCCGCTCCGGATTTAGGGCCGCTCCGATTTTTAAACAGTTTAAATGGCATTGAATATTAAATTAAGTGTTTATAACATATATGTGCGACTCTCAGAGTTATTTCAACTTCTTGTTGGCTGAACTTTGAGCTTCCGCTGGTAAAAGTTTTTTTTTTTTAAAAGAAGAAAAGAAGAAAAAAATCCGCCCGCCCGCCCCTCCTCTCTGAAAGCTGTGGAGGACAACATAACAAAAAAAAATTGTCGTATCGTGGACTGTTCAATTATTTATTTAGTGGTGTGGACTCTCTAATACTGATCTTGTTATTAAAGCACTGGTTCAAACAATGTTTCAAAACCATTACTGGTGACCTTTGACATTGCTACATTATATATGCATTATATATGTATTGCTCGAAGATGTCATTCACTCCCGATCTCGTGACAAACAAACATTCAACTAAACAGACACAGTAATTCGCTTACAATTCCGATTCGTTTTGTGATGAAATGCAATGATTAAGGAATTGTTCCTAATTGTTTTATTTGACAAGTGTTTAGGGACTTCTAAATGAAGTGGTATTTGGTGAATCAACAGTGGCTTAGATTTCATTTTCACATTGGAGAATTGATTTCGTGAGGTTAAACACTACCCTACTGTATCATTTTTACCAAGTTTGTAGGAAATTGCATCCCCAATATGAAAAAGAAGTATAAGCTACTGCTAATTTCCCATGACTACGTCTTTATCTGTTTAAATGTCCCTCAATTTTAGCCTCAGAACTAGCTCATTATAGAAACAAAGCTTGGGTCGCTCATGCGCGACGATCCATTTTTACTCTTCAAATTGAATCAAAATGAAGAAGTATTAATGGTTTGAACAACAATATGATACAACAGCACTTTTAAATAGAAAGGAACCAAAGATATTAGCAGACAAGAGATTAAGAGAATGTATTAGTTTCTTTCGAACAAGCTGTTTAAAAACACATTTCTTTGCACTTTGCCAAAAAGGTGAAATCACCATGTCTTACTCAATGGAGTGTAACTTCATTAAAATAAGTCCGATATTCATGATCTAAAATTCTTATGAAAGTGTACAGTATAACAAATATGATAGAAAACAACGGATCTAATCTCATTGAATTTGATGATGAAAAAATGTATTGAACTTTGGGCATCGATGGGTACTAATCATTTTGGGACAGCCTGTATGTTTTACTTTTAAACTCACGTTATAGATCAAGTCCTGAAGAGCGACCACGAATTGGTCCAAAGTCTTTATTAAAAAATAGAGCGAAGACAAACTGGAATAGTAAATGGGCTATTCCAGAAAAAATCCGCACCCCCCCTATAGAGGAATAAAATATTTTTTTCAAAAAATGTCTGGATTTCCAAGTGTTAAGAGTATGGGAAAGGGGTATAGAGGAATAGTGATAATGAAAATGTGTCTGAATTTCCAGGGCCTAATTCCAAAAACGTCTGGAATTCCAAACGTTAATAGTATGGGAAATGGGTATAGAGGAATAGTGATAATGAAAAGTTGTCTGAATTTCCAGGGCCTAATTCCAAAAATGTCTGGAATTCCAAACGTTAATAGTATGGGAAATTGGTATAGAGGAATAGTGATAATGAAAAGTTGTCTGAATTTCCAGGGCCTAATTCCAAAAACGTCTGGAATTCCAAACGTTAATAGTATGGGAAATGGGTATAGAGGAATAGTGATAATGAAAAGTTTTCTGAATTTCCAGGGCCTAATTCCAAAAACGTCTGGAATTCCAAACGTTAATAGTATGGGAAATGGGTATAGAGGAATAGTGATAATGAAAAGTGTTCTGAATTTCCAGGGCCTAATTCCAAAAACGTCTGGAATTCCAAACGTTAATAGTATGGGAAATGGGTATAGAGGAATAGTGATAATGAAAAGTTGTCTGAATTTCCAGGGCCTTGACTATTGAAAAATGTTTTGAAATTCCAAAAACGTCTGGAATTCCAAGCGTTAATAGTAGTATGGGAAAGGGGTATAGAGGAATAGTGATGATGAAAAGTTGTCTGGATTTCCAGCGACGTCACAGCTCAGTGGCGCAACCAGCGCGGGGGACCTTGGTTGGTTGGGACCTTGCGTGTATACATTTTTCGCGCTTGGCACATTTTTAACAAAAATTTGATTTATTTCACTTATGTTAGTTCAACATTATCAGTGACTGATCGAAATCGGTTCGATTTGACTCCAACAAAGTTGAATTTACTTGGGTGTAAAAGTCGGGTTTCACCCAATCTTAGCCTTGCCATCAAGGCCTTCTTATTTGTAAAACCATTTCAGTATCCAAAACATGGGTAGACTTGAGGTCAAGTCTTCCCAAATCTATGCGTAGGTTTCAGAGTGTAGTTTATTTTTCTCGGCAGAGTATAATACTACTTCAGATAATGAAACAAATCTGTGGTACAAGTTCAATACTCCCCTTGCAGAGATCAACTTATTTTCTAGCAAGGTCACATCATGGATATATTGCAATTGGTACTCTAAGTATAGTGTTAAATAAGGCCACCCAGAACCGTCAAATACCCTTGGTTTCATTTGCTGACAAATGTCACCCTCACTATACATGCTATATAAACACACAACCCTGTAAACCAATCATAACAGCTGATCATAACTATTTCCAATTATTCCTACGCAGCCTTTTGACAATTTTGTAGTCATATACCATATCATGCAATGAACAATTTACTCACATCTGGGGGTCAACGGGTCATGTGAGATTTTAGTTTCTAATTGAATCTTGGTGACAGCATAAACAATTTCCTTCTAATTGTTTATGGTGACAGTTTTACCATACTCCAATCCTGGCCTGGTTGTCAACTACGACATGTAGCCTGCTATGGGTGATAGGGTGTATACCAAATGCAATACAATGTATCACTTTCATCAGTGCAGTTGGTTTTCTAGACTTCATAAATTCATGAAATTTATGTATGTATTTGTTCATATTAAGAATTAACTTAATACATTGAATAATAAACATATTAATTAATCAATCATTACGTTTATTAATAAATACAATTGTTAATTAACTTTAATAAATAAATAAATAAATAAATAAATAAATTGAAATTAATAAATATTAATTCATAAATTAATAAGTTCATCAATGAATAATCAATTATTGATCATTGATTATTGATACTTAATTAATCATTAATGAATCATAATTAATTATACATTACTTAATTAGTTGTTTTTTGCCCCCGGTTGACTTTGATGTGATAGGTCTTAGTCTATTCTTAATTAGATACAAAATATTCCTATTTGGGACCTTTGAACAATTCAAATGTTCAGGGGGTTTGTTCATGTAAACAATCATGTACAGTATAACTGTGGCCATAGATCTTTTCTTCTCAAGGATCTATGCTATGACTGAAAGTGCATGTTTTGTTATGACACAATTTTCTTTATGATACTCTTCATTTATTTCTGCTTGCATTCAAACTTAACCCCTCTAGCCGAGGATTGTGTTTTTAACACTCTTCTTGTTTGCAATATGCCCAAATTGTCGGGTTTTACAAAGACCGGGGGTGGGGGTATAGTGATCTGTTGCGGACATTTCATACTTGACCGGAAACTCTCAGAGGATCAGCCGACGCAATTTCCAAATTTATGCTACCGATCCAAAACCGAACCATAGTTGGGAAATTCTTTTTTCATGGGCAACGCCGTATGTTAGTTCAACATCAGTGTATCAAAATCAGTTAAATCACCCGAAACAATTTCCAAATTTATGCTTCAGATCTAATAATATTGTGTATCCAGGTTTTATATTGGTTGATGTAGGTTCAATAGTGTTTTATACCCAATAGAAATGATTTGCCAATCGAACCAAAACCGAACCATAGTTGGGAAATTCCTTTTTCATAGGCAGCGCCGTTTTGACGCGAAGTATCTTTGGCTGAATTAGTCAAACTTTCAATCGGGTTTCACCCAACTCTATGCGTAGGTTTCTGATCTGTAGTTTAATTTTTCGCAATAGGCCCAAATTGTCCGGTTTTACAAAGATAGTGATCTGTTGCGGATCGACAGTTGGCTGAATTTGTCAAACTTCCATGGCGAATCAAATCGTGTCAAGTAACCACGAATTGGACACTCGTCACATGCCACATGCTCATCTTTACTTCCACAGACAAAATGAGTGTAATTCAACGAGTGGATAGTATTGTCGAGTTTGACAAGGGCAGGGGGATGCTTTGCATGTTATAAATAAAAGTCGGGTTTCACCCAAATCTATGCGTAAGTTTCAGTCGGGTTTTACAAAGACAGGGGGCAGGGTATAGTGATCTGTTGCGGAAATGTTATATTTGACTGGAAACTCTCAGAGAGGATCAGCCGATCCGACGCAATTTCCAAATTTATGCTACCGATCCAAAATCGAACCATAGTTGGGAAATTCCTTTTTCATGGACAGCGCTGTATTGACGCGTGTATTTGGCTCAATTAGTCAAACTTTCAATAGGGTTTCACCCAAATCTATGCGAAGGTTTCAGATCTGTAGTTTATTTTTTCCCAATAGGCCCAAATTGTCGGGTTTTACAAAGACCGGGGGTACAGTGATCTGTTGCGGACATTTTATACTTGACCGGAAACTCTCAGAGGATCAGCCGACGTAATTTCCAAATTTATGCTACCGATCCAAAACCGAACCATAGTTGGGAAATTCCTTTTTCATGGGTAGCGCCGTTTTGACGCGTAGTGTCTTTGGCTGAATTAGTCAGACTTTCAGTCGGGTTTCACCCAAATCTATGCGTAGGTTTCACCCAAATCTATGCGTAGGTTTCAGATCTGTAGTTTATTTTTTCGCAATAGACCCAAATTGTCGGGTTTTACAAAGACAGGGGGTATGATCTGTTGCGGATAGTTTATAATTGACTCCTAGGCCTATATGTAAAAAGGAATTGCCTCCTTTTGGTTGGTCCAGAATTTAGCAAATTGCGCAGGTTCAAATGGAGTTACCCATGCAGGTAACCCCATTTAAAATCGATACTCCTTGTGTTGAAGATTAAGGTCATGTCTAGTATGGATTTATTCGGTTTATGTCACTGGATATTTTGAGCGCAAACCTTTTACACACGTGGGCGCTCTATGTCAACAAGGAATTTCCTCCTACTGGAAGGCAGGTTTGTTCGGCGGTCGGCGGGGGGAGGGTGTTTGTTTGTGTAAACAAGGGATTTTGACAGCTGCAAAGAGTGTCTATTTTGACTTGGAAAAAGTTTGGTTTTAACAGCGCATTGTTGGCGCTCCTATAATACCGTATTTAAAGAATTGCCCTCTTTTGGTTGGTCCAGAATTTAGCAAATTGCGCATGTTCAAATTTTGCAATAGGTCCAAATTGTTGCGGACATTTTATACTTGACTCTGGAAACTCTCAGAGGACACCGCCTGTTTACTTGTTTAATTTATGCTAGTTCAATATTATCAATGACTGATCAAAATCGCTTGGATTTGACTCCAAAAGAGTTGAAATTTCCTTGAGTGTAAAAGTCGGGTTTCACCAAAATCTATGCGTAGGTTTCAGATCTGTAGTTTATTTTTTGCAATAGGCCCAAATTGTCGGGTTTTACAAAGACCGGGGGTATAGTGATCTGTTGCGGACATGTTAGGCTAATGAAAGTTGATCTTGAGTTTCCCGTCGCCCGCCCGCGAATCATTTTCACGCCCGCGCTTGAATTCATTATTGGAAATTTCAACAACAACAAAAAAACCCGTTTTTTTTTTAAAAGTAAAAACATGCGAAATCATACATTTTGTGTATCTTTTGCTGCGTCGCGGTCATGGTTTCGTGTTCGTTCAATTATTAATCAAATTATTGTGACCTATATATAGCTTTACTATGAGTTAAATCAATCTTATACCCCACTCAAGTCTTGATTTAGGTGCGGCAGTCTAAAGCATTGTGTTTGACATCACATTTGGTACAATAATGAAAGTCACCAAAATAATGAATAATGAATAATGCAAAAGTTACCTTGCTTGTTTTTCAAAAAAAATGTGACGGGAAACTCAATATCAACTTTCATTAGCCTATATCATTTAGTTATTATCCCCCTGGTTTGTAAAACCAGAAGGGGATTTTGTCATCATGTCTATGTGCGTGCGTGCGTATGTGTGTGGGGGTGGGTGTGTGTGTGCCTTTTGGTTAGCCTTTTTTTCCAAAAGCTGTATCTGTTGAAAGGATGGACGGATTGACTTCAAACCTTCAGTGATAGGTAGGCCATGGTCAAACACTGTAGCTGCTTGTTTGGGGGTCTAATTTGCAAAGGTCATCTGAGGTCAAAGTCATCTAGAGGTCAAATCGTAAAAGTTGCCCGAATGCTGTATCTGTTGAAAGGATGGACGGATTGACTTCAAACTTCAGTGATAGGTAGGCCATGGTCAAACACTGTAGCTGCTTGTTTGGGGTTCTAATTTGCAAAGGTCATCTGAGGTCAAAGGTCATCTAGAGGTCAAATTCGTAAAAGTTGCCCGAATGCTGTATCTGTTGAAAGGATGGACGGATTGACTTCAACCTTCAGTGATAGGTAGGCCATGGTCAAACACTGTAGCTGCTTGTTTGGGGGTCTAATTTGCAACGGTCATCTGAGGTCAAAGGTCATCTAGAGGTCAAATCGTAAAAGTTGCCCGATTGACGTCAAACTTAGAGAAAAGAAACATGAACACCGGGTGAACATGTCTAAAATAAATTAGAGGTCATCCAAGGTCATCTGAGGTCAAAGTCATCCAGAGGTAAAATCGTAAAAGTTGCCCGATTGACGTCAAACTTGGAGACAAGAAACATGAACACCGGGTGAACATGTCTAAAATAAATTAGAGGTCATCTGAGGTCAAAGGTCATCCAGAGGTCAAATCTTAAAAGTTGCCCGATCGACGTCAAACTTGGAGACAAGAAACATGAACACTGGTTGAACATGTCTATAATAAATAGAGGTCATCCAAGGTCATCTGAGGTCAAAGGTCATCCAGAGGTCAAATCGTAAAAGTTGCCTGATTGACGTCAAACTTGGAGATAAGAAACATGAACACCGGGTGAACATGTCTAAAATAAATTAGAGGTCATCTGAGGTCCAAGGTCATCCAGAGGTCAAATCGTAAAAGTTGCCCGATTGACGTCAAACTTGGAGACAAGAAACATGAACACCGGGTGAACATGTCTAAAATAAATTAGAGGTCATCTGAGGTCAAAGGTCATCCAGAGGTCAAATCGTAAAAGTTGCCGATCGACGTCAAACTTGGAGACAAGAAACATGAACACCGGGGAACATGTCTAAAATAAATTAGAGGTCATCCGAGGTCAACGGTCATTAGAGGTCAACCAAGGTCAAAGGTCAACAAGGGGTTAATTTGTGCAATGAACACCGTGGGGAACATGTAAAAAAAATAATTAGAGGTCATCCGAGGTCATCTGAGGTCAAAGGTCATCCAGAGGTCAAATCGTTAAAGTTGACCGATTAACCTCAAACTTGGAGAAAAGAAACATGAACACCGGGGGAACATGACCCATATATCACCGTTGACCTCATTTAGTTGATCTCCCAGCCAGGGGGATTCGCAAGTCGTGACTTGCAGTATTTTGTTAATGATGTTGTGGTGAAGTTTCGATTCATTATAACTCGCCAATTTGTTTTGACTAAAATGGTCATCAATTTTCCTGAAGCTTGAATAATGATACGGTACATTAAAAGTAATACGCCCGAAGCGGAAAATTGGCATTTGTATGACTCCTTTTCCTCTTCTCTTCCTTTTTTAAAACTCTTTTGTTAAAACTGTTTGTCAATGGAGGTGGTCATCCCCCCCCCCCCCCCCCGCCCCATGGATAAGCCACTGCGACTTGTGATCTTTGGCGCTTAGTCCGCATCGTTTTACACCTGCGTCGGTTTACGCACGAGTCCGCATCGGTTTACACCGGGTTCGCATCGGTTTTTAGAGGCACGCATCGATGTTTACTGACACTACGCTGTGGTATTAATATCTCAAATTTCGCAGCGGGTGTTCGGACACGATTGACTGCACTAATAATATAAAAAGTATCGAAACACTTAGAAATGATCCAATAAATAACGGCTCGAAAGTGTATGCATTAATCGAAGCAAATAACCAAGTGCATAATTTTGTTCCGCGTATTTTGACACCTCGATCGTTGAAATACGATGTTGCGGAGCGGAGTTATTGTCATTTCAATGATCGTGGGTCCAGTTTCAAAAGTGACACTCATCCCTATTGAAAAGCATGAATCTGATCATTCTAAACAGTAATGCAAAACTCTTTCTATAGGATGATTGTCACTTTTGAAACTGGACCCACGACCATTGAAATGACAATAACTCCGCTCCTCAACATCGTATCTTATCGATCGAGGTGTCAAATTTATACGCAGAACAAAATTATGCACTTGGTTATTTGCTTCGATTAATGCATATCCTTTCGAGCCGTTATATATTGGATCATTTCTAAGTGTTTCGATACTTTTTGTGAGCAGTATATATGATGTTCATTTGCACTAGCCTCCACTCGGAGCAGGTGCAGGTGGTACCAGTTGAGGATTGGAGAACACCTTAATAAAGACAATCCCACATGAGATCTATTATTAAGTTGAGGAATACATTTCATCCATTTTATTATTACAATCAATCAACATGCGATTGTTTACCACTGTTAATACCTGGATAAAGTCTCATAAAAATCTATAACAAAATAATAATCATCACAATCGTATTTGAATGATTTACTTTGGTATAATGACGTAACAATTTATGCAGAAGTATTATAATGCTATTATTCCTAAACCTAAAACAAATTATAAAAAACGCAGTTTTTCTTATAGGGGGTGCCATTGAATGGAACAAACTTGACAAAAATATTCAAGTCTCCCCCAATATTAGTATATTTATCACCGTATTAAACGAATGTGTCAGTTGTAATTTTCGATATTTGTAATCTTGTTTTATTACACTGTATACTATAAGATTAAAGAAATATGTTATATTATGTAATTTTAGAGTTATTATATAAAATGTTAATTATATTGACTTTTTCACGGCCTCAGTGAAAAACAGCTGTAAAGTATCGTTAAATTCGCCAGGGGGAGGGGATGGGCGTTTTGTGGGGAGAGTCCAAATATATTTTTGTATGGGACTGTTGTCGTTTTGTGTGTGGGGGGGGGGGGGGGGGGGGGGGGGGGGCAGGGGAGTCCAAATTCGTTTTTTAGGGGATAATGGGCGTTTTGTGATGGAGTTGATTTTTGGGGGGATGGCGTTTTGTGGAGAGAGTCCTATTTTGTGTTTTTGGGGTGGAGGAATGGGCATGTTTTAGATAGTTATCAGAATCAGTGTTCAACAGAAACCTCTCATAGGGAGTGTTTATAAATACTTTGGTGGGGAGGTTGGAAATGTTTGAGCCTCAGACATTTTTTCTCTTACCCTCCCCCCGCCAAACACCGTTTATGTGTGTATCTTGATCCCCCCATCCCCTGTGTATGTCTAAGTTAAGGAACATATTCAACCTCGCACGAAGCATGTCATTGTAAAAATTTGGGTTCTTTTATAGTGTGCGAAGCGTACAATTTGTGCAAAAGAAAAGACTTTTTGTTTGATCCCCCTTCCATTTTTACAACGCCCCATCAATGTATTTATGAACACTCCCTTATTTAAAGGGACACGAAGATATGTGTTGGAGCCTGCTCCCTCAATTATGATAAAAACTGGGATTTGTATATTATTTACAATTGTATTAGGCCTAGTAAAAAAGTGTCATGTTTCCCGTCCCCGCTCGCCTCCGTTTTAGCCGCCGCCTCCTTTTTTACTATTTAATATTTAAAAAAATAAAATATTAAAAAAATTATCAGAGCTTTATTAAATTGGTCACCTAAACAGCATCGATTGACCCCTACCTGACTCCCCGATTGACCTATATCATGCCCAAGTATATTATCTTGGTTTGTTGAAATAATTTAGAAATTCTTTCATTAATTCGAAAGACATTTTCATTTTAAACAACGATCAAGGCACATACACAGTTTTGAATTATTTAAATAGGGGAAGAGACGTGTTTGACTGTAACATAACAAAACACTGATTTGTAAATATTTGTATATATTTATTTCATTTTTTGTTTATATTTTGAAATTGAGTTAAAAAAAAGGTATAACTGTTGTATGCATGTTGTATTGAGTAGCATTTAAAACCTATTTGTCATTTTATCCATCATTCATAAATGAAACGTCTTGCTTTATACCAGATCCAGGCATGCTATCAAACAACAATTATAATTTAATTTGACCCAAATTGAAGAGAAACAAATATCTATATGCAAACATTTAGTTACAAATCTGTACAGTGTTACCGTTTATCATTTTACAGGCAACACGTCTATTTTGCCACCGTATAATTAACAAAATATACTGAATTTAGATGGTTTTTTTTGTTCTCTAGCAAGTATAGTGGAAAATCTCGTCTGTGTAATTAGGAGTGTCCCCGACACAGTCAGTTGGTCACTTTCGACTTGTGTCGGCCAACTCGGAAAATAAGAGCAACAAATTGGATAGTAAAGACCCTCCCTCCTCTTTTTTTTAAAAGTCCGGACGGGAAACATGTTATTTATTTTACTATGCCTTACATGAATTACACCTATAGTATAAGGATTAAGAAAAAACAGCCCTCTTTGTATAACAAATTAACAAATCGTCGATTGGGGGGGAGGGGGGGGGGGGGGGGGCGGGGGGTTCTCACAATGGTATACGTATATTTGCCTGCCTTTTGGGGTGATTTTCGCAAACATTGGTATAGCGGTGAGGTGGATTTCATCACAGACCAAAGCGCCCAATTGGCATAAATTGGGTGTATTTTGAGGCATTTCTGCATAATTGGGTGCTTTTCTTACAAAATTGGTATATTGATGGGTGGGAAATTAGCCAAAAAATAGGTATAGGGAAAGTCACATTTCGAAGTCTGGCAGGCACATCCACGTACGATTTTGGCGAAAGTACCACCCCCCCCCCCCCCCCCCCCCCCCCCCCCCCCGGGATTCCAACATATTTAAACATGTTTTTAATCAAGTGTTGCTGTGTTTTTGTGAGTAGAAACCACAATAGGCCTAATGGCCATTTTTAATGTTCATCTTGAATTCTGAAGTAAGTTATTTACAAAAAGAAATTCAAAGTACCTTCGTGTCCTAAAAGCACAAGCTACTTTAGGTCAGGACCCCGGCAGAAAATACATGTACAAAAAGTACTGTAAAACAATTTTATTTCGCTAGCAGTTTAATTTCACTGATTTCACTACATTTAGGAGATCCAATTCGCCGAATTAAATTAAATGTTCGTCAATTGTTATTTATAATGGTATAGGAAGATGCCGGGGAATACAAATTAGTGATATTAAATTGCCGTAACAAGTTGATTAAATGCTAATTCGATATATTTGTTGTAAATAAGTTGTTTTTAGTATATCAAATGCAAAAAACATAAGAAACTTTGATGCATGATAGTTCAAACATTATTATAAATAGTCTCAGTTATAACTAGTCTTAGCTTTTTTTACGCATCAGAAAATTTCACATTTCAATCTTGGATTGTTTTTAACAAAGTTTATTCTGCACACATCAATAAATATTTGTGACTTGTATTTATATTCTATTTATAATAACCGTATTACGTACATTTTCCATACACCGATCAGCTGAAAAAAAGGTAGGCCTATAAGTAGAGGGCACTGGTAAATAATCAGAACGTAAACAATTAAAGATGTGCGGTGTGTTTATTCCCCGGGTATTATTCCCCTTTATTCACGCACTTAATAGTTCACTTTTTTTTTTTTTTTTTTTATTTATTTTTTATTTTTTTTTACATGTAACTATATTTATTTATTCGGACATACACTTTCAGAACAGTGGCATCCGCCAACTTGGCGAATGCGTCCATACAATACAATATGCAAAACATAAGTAAAATAACATTTTACAGAAGTATACAATATGATAAATGGCGATAAGAATCATACAGAGCTAATATAATGGCTGTACGTGCAGCCCGTGCACGTTTCAAATATGACTTACATACACATCAAATATTTATTGGCAGTAAGGGAAAATCATCAGTAACCATGGTAACAGAGAGAGTTTCATCAGAATAACCAAGCATAAAACACATTTTTATAGTCAAATTGCTAGAAATAAATATACTCCAGAAAGGTTCAAGACCTTTTTACTCCTATAGTCGTAGGAGAAGGCGACAAATTCTGTTTTACAAATATTTCCGTGATAGAGCCAAAATACACCTATTTCCAATGTTTTTTCAGAAGAGTACAAATCAGGATTGATTTGTGTAATGGATCTTCTTTATAGTAATAATATGTATTGTAGATTTGTAATTTTCCTCATAACTGCATCAAAGTAACACTCTTTGCATGATTGTACCCTTCACCATTTAATGGCGGTTCTATGTGCCTTTCTATATCGAAAACAATAATACACTACAAAGAGTAAAGACTACTCCGAGACTACTGCACCTTAATGTCTTAAAACAATTGTGTAAAACAGTTTCAATTAGTAGATTTTAACTATATTTATAATTTGGTGCCCCTATATAC
>JAYJML010000102.1:0-73463 GCA_035610835.1 Ophiura sarsii | reverse complement strand
ATCGATTCGATTGTCATATATAGTTGTACGAAAAACTTGGTTTCTCGGGTGAAAAAACAGGTTTCTCGGGTGAAAAACCAGGTTTCTCGGGTGAAAAACCAGGTTTCTCGGGTGAAAAACCAGGTTTCTCGGGTGAAAAACCAGGTTTATCAAAACTATCACAATCGAATCTAAAAACTAGGTTTATCAAATCGAAAAACCAAGTTTATCGTCGATTGTTATAGTTTTTTCCTTGAAAACCCCGGTTTCTCGACCGATAAACTTGGTTTTTCATTAATAGGTTAGGCCTAGCCATGCATTAGTTTTATTCCGCTATAGCACCCTCAATGGAATAAGCGCAATAACACTGACAAAGTAGTTTAAGAATGTAGGATATCCAATATTTGTTGTTTTTAAACAATAAATATTGGATATCCTACTATTGGATATCCTACTATTGATATCCTACTATTGGATATCCTACTATTGGATATCCTACTATTTGATATCCTACTATTGGATATCCTACTATATTGGATATCCTACTATTGGATATCCTACTATTGGATATCCTACTATTGGATATCCTACTATTGGATCAAACTTAAAAGTTTGATCCATCCATAGTTTTACCTCCAACCCCCTGAGTGTTTTGACATACACTTATTCATGAATATCGTTTCATTTTAATTATGCCATTATTATTCTACTTTGTCAGAGATATTTTCGATATGATTGTCATAGTTTTTGGAAAAATAAGTTTATCGGTCGAGAAACCTGGTTTTTCAAGAAAAAACCCTTTAACAATCGACGATAAATTTGGGTTTTTCACGATTTGATAAACCTGGTTTTTCGAAAACCAGGGTTTCTCGGCTGATAAACTTGTTTTTTCAAGAAAAACTATGACGATAAACTTGGTTTTTCGATTTGATATACCTGGTTTTTCGATTCGATCGTCATAGTTATTGATATACCTGGTTTTTCGATTCGATTGTCATAGTTATTGATAAACCTGGTTTTTTTCCGGGAAAAAACAATCGACGATGAACATGGTTTTCGATTTGATAAAACCTTATTTTTCGGTTCGATTGTCATAGGTTTTTTTTTGATCAACCTGGTTTTATAAACCTGGTTGATCAAAAGAAACTGTGACAATCGATAAATCAGCTTTATTCCGTTATAGCGCCCTCAACGGAATAAAGCGCAATAACACTGACAAAATAGTTTAGGAGAATGTAGAAAATCCAATATTTATTGTTTAAGTTTGATCCATCCTTAGTTTTATCTCCAATCCCTTGAGTGTTTTGAGTTGTCATAAACTTATCCATGAATATCGTTTCAGAGGTGTTTTAAATTTTAATATGCCATTATTATTCTTGCCATTACTATTTTGTCAGTGTTATTTTCGATTCGATTGTCATAGTTTTTGAAAAACCAAGTTTATCGGTCGAGAAACCTGGTGTTCGGCCGATAAACTTGGTTTCTCAAAAACTATGACAATCGAATCGAAAAACCAGGTTTATCAAATCGAAAAACAAGTTTATCGTTGATTGTCATAAGGGTTTTTTTCTCGAAAAACTAGGTTTCTCTACCGATAAACCTAGTTTTTCTCTTCTATTGTGCAAAATACTTGCCATAATAGTCAGCCATGTCAGCTGCAAACAGTAGCGTAACTAGGGTCTTCATTTTTAAATTTATTTTTGGTGAGTAGGGGGGGGGGGGGGGGGGCATGAGGGGGACATGTCTGTGATCCAGGGGGTATAACCGACTACTTTTTGTACATATACATATAGTTTATCATTTCATTTGGGGGCATCAGGGGCGGGGCAAGCCTGTCCCCACCACCTCTAGTTACGCCCCTGGCCACAACCCATCTTCCACCCGTTGACGACGGAGTAGAATTCACTCCGAAAATGTCTGAAAATAAATGTGTTGATGCATTGGGTTATTTCCCATTTCTTACGTACATGTATAACAAGAACATTTATTCACGTTATATGATACAATTACCCCCACAATTACAGTCTGGAATTCGAGAGACTAACACAAATCGGCTCGGATATTGGGCGTTGAGTTACGACTTTGCGAGTTGCGAGTGTGAGTTTCGAGTTGAAATGTGCGAGTTGCAAGTTCGATGTTGCGAGTTGAAAGGTGCGAGTTGCGAGTTCATTAATGCGAGTTGACTTTGCGAGTTGTAACATGCGATTTGCGAGTTCCCCATATTTGCGATTTACTTAGGCCTATATTAAATATTTTGCATCACATATATTTGGCAAAAACACTATGTACTATGCTTTTTCCTTTTCTTTTTAGAAAATGATCTATGCATTATGCAGACATTAAAGGTAGATGACCCGATCACATTTTCATAACACAGATTTTTCTCAAACATATGGAGATTTTCATATCATATGAAAGATCATATTTTTCTGATTAACATACTGAAATTTGACGGTCCAAATCAGTATGATTACGAAGAAATCGGTGAAATAACATCGAATTACCGCGAAAAGTGGTAACCACCAATATAGTTTGTGTACAACTCAATGGGCACATTTCACGGCATCTTGTGCGTCTAAAATAAGAACCATTAGAGCTATGCAACTCAAACTTTGGAATACGACTTTTTTGAGGATGACCTTTCATGTCGAATAGAAAACTTCAAGTTGAAAATCGGAACATCTACCTTTAATTTCGTTGTGCTTTTGGCCACTTTTTTGCCGCTTCTCAGCCTATTTTTTTTCAATTGTTTTCTGACAACTATAAAAGCCCAAAATTGGGAAGACGAAGACCACGTACATTAGCCGTCCGTACTGTACCACTTAAACTGTTAAAGGTGCCCTCAGTGATTTGACTTATAATACGTATAGCCCTGTAGCAGCAGAATATACTTCATTATGGCTACCATGCGTATCCATTATGGCTACCATGCGTATCCATTATGGCTACCATGCGTATCCATTATGGCCACCATGCGTATCCATCATGGCTACCATGCGTATCCATTATGGCTACCATGCGTATCCATTATGGCTACCATGCGTATCCATTATGGCTACCATGCGTATCCATTATGGCTACCATGCGTATCCATTATGGCTACCATGCGTATCCATTATGGCTACCATGCGTATCCATTATGGCTACCATGCGTATCCATTATGGCTACCATGCGTATCCATTATGGCTACCATGCGTATCCATTATGGCCACCATGCGTATCCATTATGGCCACCATGCGTATCCATTATGGCTACCATGCGTATCCATTATGGCTACCATGCGTATCCATTATGGCTACCATGCGTATCCATTATGGCTACCATGCGTATCCATTATGGCTACCATGCGTATCCATTATGGCCACCATGCGTATCCATTATGGCTACCATGCGTATCCATTATGGCTACCATGCGTATACATTATGGCCACCATGCGTATCCATTATGGCTACCATGCGTATCCATTATGGCTACCATGCGTATCTATTATGGCTACCATGCGTATCCATTATGGCTACCATGCGTATCCATTATGGCCACCATGCGTATCCATTATGGCCACCATGCGTATCCATTATGGCTACCATGCGTATCCATTATGGCTACCATGCGTATCCAAACGCATACTATATTGGCCTGATAGGCATGTTCGGTATTCAAGGTCCTGTTCACTGTGTACTATTATAGTTTCTAAGCTCTTAGTTGAAGTCATTCCAGTTTTCTAGATGAGTTGAAACCACATGCAATCTAGCTCCCAAGTCATAAGTTCCTACACAATGTTGGTGTTTTCCACCCCAAAAGCTCTAATTTTATTCAGATTTCCATTCTGAAGCCTCCAAATTTGTCCGCATTTGTCTGCACACCACTACCAAAATCAAAGTTTTTATTCCAATAGTGACTTACGTGTTGAACTAAAAAATAACGTAATTTCTTATTCAACAAATAACACGTTCAGTGCCACAAAGCTTCTTTTTTTCAAAATTAAAATTCATCAAAATAAAAACAATTCAACTCAATACCCCATACATATCATACACCGGAATGATATGGTCAAATCATCAACATTATTATATCATTGCCATTAACATCACTGTTGCCGACTCTACTACCGCCACCATCATCATTGTCATCAGCATCATCATTATAATAGTGCCTAAACAGGCGCGTACCTAAACCTTCAGTAAAAACTAAATGACAGCAACTCGCAAATATCAGCTCGCAAAGTCCAACTCTCAACGCGCACATTTCAACTCGCAACTCGGAACTGGCAACTCATACTCGCACTCGCAACTCGAACTCGAAAAATAACTTCACCAACACAAATCAAACACTTGATGTATTTGAACGATTTTATTGGGCTCATTGGCTCATTGAGGTAGCACGTCACTAAATAGTTCTGGAGAAAAACCCGGGATACCTTTCACAACTGTATAATAATAAGTGCGCATTTTTCTTTGAACCATATCTCGCTTAATAGTCCGAGTTGAAACTTGACAATGGCACCAAATTAAAGCTGATAATATTGTCTGTTACCAGATGAGGATAACATTTGAAGCCGAACACGGTACTACATGACTACACGTACTACAGTGGCCTGATCGTGTTTTCATACACGCGATTGAAGCATTGTAACCAGTCGAGGGCGGTATTTTTTTTATTTGAACCAGCATAATTTTCTGATTCTCGGCCGGCCTATTAAAAGAATACATGAATACCTAAAAATAAATGAAATTTCAGAAAATTTGACGGCGTAGTTTTACATTACATTTCACGCATTTATGCTATAAAATGAACAGAAAACCGCCCGAAAACACTGTTCACTTGAGCCGCTCGTTCCTGTAGTCATCGCCTGTACAATTATTTGCAAATTAATTTTCATAAAATCTTGTGTAAATATTATAAACGAAGATGCCGTCCTCTTTAATTTGATACCATTTAAGAGCCAAAATTCGAAAGATTACCAGAGATATAGTGGGGACAAAATATATATCGTATCATAGTAAAAGTGGGGAACGGGTTTCCCGGGCTTGGTGAAGAATATTTAGTGGTGTGCTACCTAGACTCATCGGCTCATTGGCTCATGGGCTCATTCATCGCTCAGAACAGCTTGATAGAGCACTTATACCACCGTAAGAAGCTGGGTGTGAGAGATCGTAGTAAATACTTATGATCTTGCAGACCAAAAAGCTGTGCAGACTAGCAATTGTTTCAACCGATTTTGTCTTACAAACTTAAAAGATGTTTCCTCATCACAACTATATCACACAATGTTACACAAAATGACTTACGACACAATTTATTATTTTCTGATTTCTTTTATCAACCACACTACTAGACAAAGTGTTAAAACAAATGAGCATATAGTAACAGTTGGTGCAATTAACGCGATGAAATGTGCAAATGACGCGATGAAATGTGCAAATGACGTGATGAAATGCGCAAACGACGCGATCAATCATGGTTAGGAGATTCTGTGACATTCATTATTGAATTTGAATCAACATAAATAGAACACCGTCAACCGTGAAATCCCTAATTAACTTCAACCCACCGAAACCGTTAACCTTGAACGTTGAACCACTCATTCACTGAGGACACCATTTGACCTTGAACCTTGAACCCTGACCTTGACCCTCATTCTCATTATCCTCAAAAAACGACGTTATATATTACTATCATTATCGTTTTAGAGGATACCTTTAAATGGTACTTTAAATGGTCTTAATAATTGGGTAGCTTTTAAAAAACTAACCAATTATACTTTTCAGTCTTCATAAAGGGTTCAACAAAAGAAAGTATACCACTTTGTTTATGTCATTTTGAGTAACTTTCAATTTGTTTTTGACCAAACAGGCTAGATAGGCATTTAGATAAATCTTTTAGGCATAATTTGATACCAAACTAAGAACAAAGATAAACCATGATTAGCACCATTTAAAGAAAAATATCCCATTTTCAAAAGTCGCATTTCCAATACACAGCACGAGAAGATTTGGTTAATCTGTCCATGTTCTCCCCATCCATAACATTCTTTTACATTCAAATCCTTCACCCATGCATCAGTTTACATTTGAATTAGCCCGCGCATTGAGGGATATGCGCGGTGATCAGTACGGGATAAATACGGCACATGTGTGTGTTAACAATTGGCCTATTCTTCTCGTGCTGTGTATTGGAAATGCGACTTTTGAAAATGGGATATTTTCCTTTAAATGGTGCTAATTATAGTTTACTTTGTTGTGAGGGGGCAAATTTGGTATCAAATTTTGCCTAAAAGATTCATCTAAATGCCTATCTAGCCTGTTGGACAAAAACAAATTGAAAGTTACTCAAAATGACATAAACAAAGTGGTATACTTTCTTTTGTTGAACCCTTTATTACTGTTTAATGAAAACAAATTAAGTCACTTTTGAGATACGGTTTCTCTGAGATATCCTAACCATGTATTGTATCTGGTATAGGTCTATTCTTGTGTAGTGTACTTTATCATAATTCGATCGTCAAATTCTCATACAAGTTTAATATTAAAAATAAATAATGCTTAAAATAAAGCGATACTATTATAAATTGCTTTCGAGAAAAAGGTGGATGATCCGATTTCGGCCAAAGATGTTCATTTTTGTGTTTACTGTGCTTTGTCAAGGCACATCAAAAATATATTCATATTTTAAAATTAGAGTTACATCGCTCCTTTTTTGATCTTATGGTAATACAAACTTTTGACAAAGTTAACCACTCTTGGAGGTTATTCAATTTTCACTGATAACATCTCTCTGGCCTGAAATTTCGAAGGAGAAATGAGAAGAATGCGCTTTTCATCTGGTCAAAAAATCTCAATTCCGATGGGAAAATAACATTTATCAGGTCACCCACAGTTAATAACCATCACCGAATTAATGAAATGAGAAAAATGTATTATAATTCTACCGAATATCTGCCAAAAGGACCAATGTGTATTGGTATTCTATCACTAATGTGTATTGGTATTATATCACACATGTTTATTGGTATTCTATCACAAATGTGCATTGGTATTCTATCACCAATGTGTAGGCTATTGGTATTCTATCACTATTGTGTATTGGTATTATATCACACATGTGTATTGGTATTCTATCACAAATGTGTATTGGTATTCTATCACACATGTGCATTGGTATTCTATCACCAATGTGTATTGGTATTCTATCACTAATGTGTATTGGTATTATATCACACATGTGTATTGGTATTCTATCACAAATGTGTATTGGTATTCTATCACTAATGTTTATTGGTATTCTATCACAAATGTGTATTGGTATTCTATCACTAATGTTTATTGGTATTCTATCACCAATGTGTATTGGTATTCTATCACCAATGTGTATTGGTATTCTATCACACATGTGTATTGGTATTCTATCACAAATGTGTATTGGTATTCTATCACTAATGTTTATTGGTATTCTATCACAAATGTGTATTGGTATTCTATTACAAATGTTTATTGGTATTCTATCACAAATGTGTATTGGTATTCTATCACAAATGTGTATTAGTATTCTTTCACCAAATGTGTATTGGTATTCTGTCACTAGTGTGTATTGGTATTCTATCACCAATGTGTATTGGTATTCTATCACCAAAGTGTATTGATATTCTATCACAAATGTTTATTGGTATTCTATCACAAATGAGTATTGGTATACTTTCACCAATGTTTATTGGTATTCTATCACAAATGTGTATTGGCATTCTATCACAAATGTGTATTGGTATTCTATCATAAATGTGTAATGGTATTCTATCACAATTGGTATTCTAGGTATTCTATCACAAAAGTGTATTGGTATTCTATCTTATGTGTATTGGTATTCTATTGTTACAGCAAAATTTGAAGGAAAAAACTCGAATGAAATACACGTTAAATTAAACATCGTGTGCGATGCGACACACAAATGACTAAAAGGTGCCACATTACCCACATACTGTTAACATTGATTAAAGATGAACATTTGAGGTGCTTTTTATAAAGGTTTTACGGTTAAAATAATGCCAGATCCAAAATGGGCATTATGTTAGGACAAAGTGTAGTTCATGATATAAAAGAGATCCATTATCTCCCATGCTCCACCGCTGGTTGGTTTACCATTGCCCCCACATGTTAGCTCAGGTTGAAGTTCCACTTTCGCTGACAGGCTTGATCCCCAATTAAATTAATGATGTCTATTATACATTGAAACTCACGTAGTAGCGTATATCTGTCACTGGTTACGGTCAGTTATCTAGTGAAGGAAAGAATGTAAATAAAAGATCATCTGAGTATAGTACTGTAATAAAAATATATATATTAATACATGCTTATACAGGGTGTATAAAAAAAACCGCAACACTTTTTTTCGCGAGCTCTCCGATTACGGCAAATCACAAATCACTCTGAAATTGATATATTCTGTTAGGTGTACTTAATGGCTATCACATAGTCAAATTACAGCGATATCGATTATTGATTCGCTGAGATATCAACGAGCTCTCTCTATAATCGTTCTATAAAAAAAAAACATTCATAGACTTTCGGTATTGATTTTAAAAAGTTAATTGAGCTATAAACAGATTGAAAAAGCCAACCCCAGCGAAAATCAATAGCTGTATTGTACTGGTGTCAACTGAGACTTTTAAGTCTTAAAAGAGCCCATTACTTCAAGATGTTATTGCTCACGTGTGTGACGAGGCACTTTCAACCGGTCGTGATCACCAGAGTGTTACTATTTGACCTCATTATGTGTGTATATTATAACAGACGACACGTTTTGTGAGAACCGAACGGAACCGGCCGTAACCGGCGGTTGCCGGGCGGTCGAGTTTTGACGTGATCCCTTAGATGTCATAGATGGTTATAAAATAGTCTGATCATCTCATACATATCTGCCATTTTTTAAAACATTGTCTTCTTTGTATCAAGGCGCGGTAACCAAATCAAACCAATGAAATTATGTTTCGTGTATTTTTACCCAACCACTTTTTCTATACGATATTAGTGAACAATATCTCATCTTATTTCCTCAAATTGATCGATGGGTACAATTCATTACATGGTTTGTGGTGGTATTAAAGTGTTTTTGATTTATATCTAACGTTGCGTTAGCACCAAATAAAGTAACGTATATCTCACCACACTTACCATCATTACAAATGCCACCAAATGCCTTGACTTCACACAGTGTCAAATATCCAGTGCCTGGTAATTCTACGCTAAGATATTGTCCTTCAATATTGCATGTTAATTCTATAACGTTATTTTCGTTGATCTCACTCATTGATATACGGCCGCATTCTTTGTTGTTTCTGTCTTCGTCGGACCCCACACGGACGATAGCTCCGTTAAGCCTCTCCTCTATTATAGGGTGAGATAAGAGGATGTACTGGTAAATCAAACTTGCATTCAATAGCTTCATGAACTCCAGATATACCACATTGTTGGTCATTATTATTGTAGGATGAAATGATGAGAGACAACGACATTTTGAATCAAGATGTTTTAGCTCACTTCAGATATTGTTTATTAAACTGTTCCTATAAACAAGATAAACACACAAAACGCACGTGTCGTTGGGTTTTATCTTGTTTGCTTGGTTCTGTTTTAATTTAGGCAGATAAGATGCCCTGGTTTAAAGGACAAAGGCATTCGCGTATACATGCATATTTGTACGCTCAAGGTTATGATTTCCGCTCTAGAGACACTTTGTTTACACACTTAAAAATATGTAATTAAAAATGACTCCTTGTCAGGGTTCAACTATGCACCAACTGAAAAAGGGTTAAATATGACACTTTTCCAGTTAAGTGTGTATTATTATGGTTTGTAAGTTAATAACAGCCTGTTTTTATGGAGCGTACCAGTCTGTTGGTATTCAAATCATAACAACTGGGTGAGCCCTCATTAATCAAGTTTGACACAGTGGGACTATTGGCCGTGTACAGCCTATACAAGTAAAATGTTCCATTCGTGCCCTTTGGGCACTCATTGAACAACTTTTACTAGTTGGTACTAGTCGTGTGTTTTCTGTTAAAATGTACATGATATGTACATAGTGCGATTGTCAAATTCATTTTTCCTGGTGAATTTGTCATATATCTGTTCTTTCTGTTTCTTTTAATGCAAATACACATAAGCACAGTTGCACACGTAATACAAAATTACCGGTAAAAAAGCATGGCATTGTAGTAAAACATTCGAAAATTCAAGGTAGGTTCAAAAGGAAACTACCCGGCTTGGTCACTTAAAGTTGTAAAAATAACAGGATAGACTTAACAGAAAACAAGAAGAGTGTTAATACACAATCCTCGGCTAGAGGGGGTTAAGTTTGAATGCAAGCAGAAATAAATGAAGAGTATCATAAAGAAAATTGTGTCATAACAAAACATGCACTTTCAGTCATAGCATAGATCCTTGAGAAGAAAAGATCTACGGCCATAGTTATACTGTACATAATTGTTTGCATAAACAAACTCCCCTGAACATTTGAGTTAAAGGTCCCAAATAGGAATATTTTGTATCTAATAATGGATGCAAATACGAGCGATGGAAACAGCACAATCACTTTTCGAAAATGTGCTATATAATCAATTGATGATACCATTAACATTGTGACCATTGGTACGTCCGTTTAGTTATCACTTTTAGAATAGACTAAGACCTATTACATCAAAGTCAACCAGGGGCAAATACAACTGATTAAGTAATGGATAATTAATTATGATTCATTAATGATTAATTAAGTATCAATAATCAATGATCAATAATTGATTATTCATTGATGAATTTATTAATTTATGAATTAATATTAATCAATTTCATTAAAGAAATAAATAAATATATTTATTTATTTAAGTTAATTAATTGTACAATTGTATTTATTAATTAAATGTAATTTGTGATTAATTAATAGGTTTATTATTCAATGTATTAAGTTGATTCTTAATATGAATCAATACATACATACATACATTTCATGAATTTATGAACTTCTAGAAACCCAACTGCACTGATGAAAGTGATACATTATATTGCATTTGGTATACACCCTACACTGCCCTATCACCCATAGCATGCAGGCTAGTATAAATAGTTGACAACCAGGCCAAGATTGGAGTATGATAAAATTGTCTGTCAAGCAGCTTCATAAAGGATATTTTGGCGATTTATAGGTCTGTTTTGCATTTTAGTATTTTTCGCAACGGTCCAACATTCAATTAGAAACTCAAATCTCACATGACCCGTTGACCCCACATGTGAGTAAATTGGTCATTGCTTGATATGGTATATGCCTGAAAAATTGTCAAAAGGCTGCGTATGAATAATTGGAAATAGTTATAATCAGCTGTTATGATTGGTTGACAGGGTTGTGTGTTATTATATAGCATGTATAGTGAGGGTGAAATTTGTTAGCAAATGAAACCAAGGGTACTTGACGGTCTTGGCGGCCTTAATTTAACACTATACTTAGAGTACCAAATCCAATATATCCATGATGTGACCTTGCTAGAAAATAAGTTGATCTCTGCAACGGGAGTACTGAACTTGTACTTCAGTACAGATTTGTTCCATTATCTGAAGTAGTATTATACTCTGCCGAGAAAAAATAAACTCAATTTCTACCGTATACTTACTGCAGCAATCTTGTCTGTTGTAAATGACTACTCTACCAACACAAACTTCATTACCAATATCAACTTCCCACCATGCTCCTTGATCATTGTCTATCGGATAACAATAACCAAATTGGAAATAATTAATAATCATTAAAAACAAGTCATTCATTTGCATAAGAAATATTATTTATTGCTTTCATGATGAACAACTGTTTTACATCATTGGTGGAGCCTGCTTTTCAATTTACATTCTTTCTTAGGCTATAAACAATGATAAAACGCTATGAATCCTTACAATGGGCTATTCCAGATAAAATCCGCACCCCCCCTATAGAGGAATTAGGATTTCCAAACTTTTTTTCGATTGTCGGGCCTTGGAATTCCAGACTTTTTTTCAAAAGGATGGTCTGGAATTTCGTCCCAAAATGAGTCTACCCATGGTCAGCACCCTATAGAGGAATTTGGAATTCCAGACTTTTTTCAAAGGATGGTCTGGAATTTCGTCTCGAAATTAGTCTACCCATGGTCAGCACCCTATAGAGGAATTCGGAATTCCAGACTTTTTTCAAAGGATGGTCTGGAATTTCGTCTCGAAATTAGTCTACCCATGGTCAGCACCCTATAGAGGAATTTGGAATTCCAGACTTTTTTCAAAGGATGGTCTGGAATTTCGTCTCAAAATTATACAGCCCATGGTCAGCACCCTATAGAGGAACTCGGAAATCCAGACTTTTTTCAAAGGATGATCTGGAATTTCGTCTCGAAATTAGTTAACCCACGATCAGCACCCTATAGAGGAACTCGGAAATCCAGACTTTTTTCAAAGGATGGTCTGGAATTTCGTCTCAGAATTAATCAGCCATCCCACTGAGGAACTGGAAATTTCAAAGGATGGATTCAAAATTAGCCAGCTTGTATTGCATATTTATTTAGGCCTACTTATTTATTTATGTATTTTTATGAGTGTATTTATGTATTTTTATGAGTGTATTTATGTATTTTTATGAGTGTATTTATGTATTTTTATGAGTGTATTTATGTATTTTTATGAGTGTATTTATGTATTTTTATGTATTTATGTATTTATGTATTTATGTATTTATTTATTTATTTATTTATTTATTAGATTATTTATTTATTTATTTATTTATTTATTTATTAGTTTATTTACTATTTATTTATTAGTATAAAATTTATTTATCTATTTATAAGTATATTTATTTATTTATTTATGAATATATTTATTTATTTATTTTGTATTTGTTTTAATTTGATTTATCACACTATTCTTAATTTCTCTCATAAGTTCAACACCCCCAAGCCCCCCCCCCCCCCCCTCCTCGCTTTAGTCAGCTCAGCCAGGCTGTAGGCCTACCCCATTTCGCAACTATTGAAATTGTTGAATTTGGTTAATATCTCGATGGGTATGGGTACCCCTGGATTTTTCTCACAGCCGCTTGCCTTATTCCCCATGCCTTATTCGTGCCTTTATTGATAAATTATAGTTTTCATAGAGCGTGGAAGTTGAATACATGATTTAACTCCAAGGTGACCGGTGGTATAAAAAAACGGGAGTAGAAAGTGAGCTGAAGAGAAGAAAAATTCTATCCCCAACCCAAATAGGAAGGGTGACATTATTCTCGATAGGAACTATAAGAGATACAGAAGAATAAACATCGCCACAATAAATTCAACCCTTTCACCATGAAAGTGCATGCTTTCATTCACCCCAACTGTTTAAGTAGATGTTACATAACATCTCTCTGATGACACATACTGCTGCACTACCAAAACCCTATTGTATATTTCACGGACATAAATTATGCTAATGAGCTCATTAAATGACGTCACTCACATCATCGGGTTTTGCCGATGATTGAAATCCGTTGATTGAAATTCTAGGTCGAGTAAAATGATGTTCTTATTTGTTGTCTGTGAGCTTTTCTGATTTTTTTCCCGTATTGGAGTATTTTTTTATTGAAAATAGACAGTTCAAATTAAACGTTGGTTCCAAGTTCAAGTAACAGCACATGTATTAAAGGCGACAGCAAAGGCAATATGCAAGCAACATTTGAGAAAAAACGATGCCCGACTTTGCAAGAAAGTGTACGGGGAAGTGTACGGGTGAACATGACAAACCAAAACAGCCTAGTAATAATCACCTCCGTGGCGCAATTGGTTAGCGCGTTCGGCTGTTAACCGAAAGGTTGGTGGTTCGAGTCCAGCCGGGGGCGTTGTTACTTTTTGCATTTAATGCAGATCGACAAATCACAGTAAAAATATAATATTGACAAAATCACAGACCACTTACACAAAAATCGCATCTGCGCATGCTCCTGTCGCGATCGAAATCTACCACGCAAGCAATGAGAGAGTTTTCATAGTGTGCTGATCGGTGTATGTACTATGCAAACACAACAGGGTCTCAACGCAGTGGGGTGTGTGCATGTATTCTGTGGTGTACTGGGATGGGTTATGTGTGGTTATGTCACATGGTTTTAAGTTTTAGTTTTAGTTTTAGTGTTTGGCAATTTAAGATTTGACAATCGACAATATTCACAGATTTAAATCTCAACGCTGTGTTGCGTATTTTCCGCATGTTTTCGCACTAGATTATTATTGTGAATACATCTCATTATTGAAATAATATTAATGGATGAACAACAGTAAAAAATATGACAATATTATTATTAATCAAAAGTGAACTATTATGTGCGTGAATAAAGGGGAATAAACCCGGGGAATAAACACGCCGCACATCTTTAATTGTTTACGTTCTGATTATTTATCAGTGCCCTCTACTTTTACCTTTTTTCGTACGTAAAATGTACGTAATACCGTTATTATAAATAGAATATAAATACAAGTCACAAATATTTATTGATGTGTGCAGAATAAACTTTGTTAAAAACAATCCAAGATTGAAATGTGAAATTTTCTGATGCGTAAAAAAAAAGCTAAGACTATTTATAACTGAGACTATTTATAATAACGTTGGAACTATCATGCATCAAAGTTTCTTATGTTTGCATTTGATATACTAAAAACAACTTATTATTTACAGCAAATATATCGAATTAGCATTTAATCAACTTGTTACGGCAATTTAATATCACTAATTTGTATTCCCAGGCATCTTCCTATACCATTATAAATAACAATTGACGAACATTTAATTCGGCGAATTGGATCTCCTAAATGTAGTGAAATCAGTGAAATTAAACTGCTAGCGAAATAAAATTGTTTTACAGTACTTTTTGTACATGTATTTTCTGCCGGGTCCTAAGGTAGCTTGTGCTTTTAGGACACGAAGGTACTTTGAATTTCTTTTTGTAAATAATTTACTTCAGAATTCAAGATGAACATTAAAAATGGCCATTGTTGTTTCTACTCACAAAAACACAGCAACACTTGATTAAAACCATGTTTAAATATGTTGGAATCCCGGGGGGGGGGGGGGGGGGGGGGGGGGGGTACTTTCGCCAAAATCGTACGTGGATGTGCCTGCCAGACTTCGAAAATGTGACTTTCCCTATACCTATTTTTTGGCTAATTTCCCACCCATCAATATACCAATTTTGAAAGAAAAGCACCCAATTATGCAGAAATGCCTCAAAATACACCCAATTTATGCCAATTGGGCGCGTTGGTCTGTGATGAAAACCACCTCACCTCATCGCTATACCAATGTTTGCGAAAATCACCCCAAAAGGCAGGCAAATATACGTATACCATATTAATGTGAGAACCCCCCCCCCCCCCCCCCCCCCCCCCCCCAATCGACGATTTGTTAATTTGTTATACAAAGAGGGCTGTTTTTTCTTAATCCTTATACTATAGGTGTAATTCATGTAAGGCATAGTAAAATAAATAACATGTTTCCCGTCCGGACTTTTAAAAAAAGGAGGAGGGAGGATCTTACTATCCAATTTGTTGCTCTTTTTTTCCGAGTTGGCCGACACAAGTCGGAAGTGACCAACTGACTGTGTCGGGGACACTCCTAATTAAACAGACGAGATTTTCCACTATACTTGCCAGAGAACAAAAAAAAAAACCATCTAAATTCAGTATATTTTGTTAATTATACGGTGGCAAAATAGACGTGTTGCCTGTAAAATGATATACGGTAACACTGTACAGATTTGTAACTAAATGTTTGCATATAGATATTTGTTTCTCTTCAATTTGGGTCAAATTAAATTATAATTATTGTTTGATAGCATGCCTGGATCTGGTATAAAGCAAGAAGTTTCATTTATGAATGATGGATAAAATTACAAATAGGTTTTAAATGCTATTCAACACAACATGCATACAACAGTTATACTTTTTTAAACTCAATTTCAAAAAATAAACAAAAAATGAAATAAATATATACAAATATTTACAAATCAGTGTTTTGTTATGTTACAGTCAAACACGTCTCTTCCCCTATTTAAATAATTCAAAACTGTATGTACCTTGATCGTTGTTTAAAATGAAACTGTCTTTCGAAATAATCAAAGAATTTCTAAATTATTTCAACAAACCAAGATAATAATACTTGGGCATGATATAGGTCAATCGGGGAGTCAGGTAGGGGTCAATCGATGCTGTTTAGGTGACCAATTTAATAAAGCTCTGATAATTTATTTTATTTTTTATTTTTTTAAATATTAAATAGTAAAAAAAGAGGCGGCGGCTAAAACGGAGGCGAGCGGGGACGGGAAACACTTTTTTACTAGGCCTAATACAATTGTAAATAATATACAAATCCCAGTTTTTATCATAATTGAGGGAGCAGGCTCCAACACATATCTTCGTGTCCCTTTAAATAAGGGAGTGTTCATAAATACATTGATGGGGCGTTGTAAAAATGGAGGGGGGGGGGGGGTACTTAATAGGGGGATCAAACAAAAAGTCTTTTCTTTTGCACAAATTCAACGCTTCGCACACTATAAAATAACCCAAATTTTTACAATGACATGCTTCGTGCAATATGTTCCGTAACTTAGACATACACAGGGGATGGGGGGATCAAGATACACACATAAACGGTGTTTGGCGGGGGGGTCGAGGGTAAGAGAAAAAATGTCTGAGGCTCAAACATTTCCAACCTCCCCCACCAAAGTATTTATAAACACTCCCTAATGAGAGGTTTCTGTTGAACACTGATTCTTATTACTATCTAAAACATGCCCATTCCTCCACCCCCAAAACACAAAATAGGACTCTCTCCACAAAACGCCCATCCCCCCAAAAATCAACTCCCTCACAAAACGCCCATTATCCCCTAAAAACAAATTTGGACCCCCCTGCCCCCCCCCCCCCCCCCCCCACAAAACGACAACAGTCCCATACAAAAATATATTTGGACTCTCCCCACAAAACGCCCATCCCCTGGCGAATTTAACGATACTTTACAGCTGTTTTTCACTGAGGCCGTGATAAAGTCAATATAATTATCATTTTATATAATAACTCTAAAATTACATAATATAACATATTTCTTTAATCTTATAGTATACAGTGTAATAAAACAAGATTACAAATATCGAAAATTACAACTGACACATTCGTTTAATACGGTTGATAAATATACTAATATTGGGGGAGACTTGAATATTTTTGTCAAGTTTGTTCCATTCAATGGCACCCCATATAAGAAAAACTGCGTTTTTTATAATTTGTTTTAGGTTTAGGAATAATAGCATTATAATACTTCTGCATAAATTGTTACGTCATTATACCAAAGTAAATCATTCAAATACGATGGTGCAATATCATTGCAGGGCCATGTAGGGCCATGGATTTATTTATTGTGATGATTATTATTTTGTTATAGATTTTATGAGACTTTATCCAAGTATTAACAGTGGTAAATAATCGCATGTTGATTGATTGTAATAATAAAATGGATGAAATGTATTCCTCAACTTAATAATAGATCTCATGTGGGATTGTCTTGATTAAGGTGTTCTCCAATCCTCAACTGGTACCTGTAGGCCTACCTGCTCCGAGTGGAGGCTAGTGCAAATGAACATCATATTAGTGCAGTCAATCGTGTCCAAACACCCGCTGCGAAATTTGAGATATTATTACCACAGCGTAGTGTCAGTAAACATCGATGCGTGCCTCTAAAAACCGATGCGAACCCGGTGTAAACCGATGCGGACTCGTGCGTAAACCCACGCAGGTGTAAAACGATGCGGACTCAGCGCCAAAGATCACAAGTCGCAGTGGCTTATCCATTGGGCGGGGGGGGGGGGGGGGGGGATGACCACCTCCATTGACAAACAGTTTTAACAAAAGAGTTTTAAAAAAGGAAGAGAAGAAGAGGAAAAGGAGTCATACAAATGCCAATTTTGCGCTTCGGGCGTATTACTTTTAATGTACCGGTATCATTATTCAAGCTTCAGGAAAATTGATGACCATTTTAGTCAAAACAAATTGGCGAGTTATAATGAATCGAAACTTCACCACAACATCATTAACATAACTAAATGATATAGGCTAATGAAAGTTGATATTGAGTTTCCCGTCACATTTTTTAAAAAAACAAGCAAGGTAACTTTTTCATTATTCATTATTCATTATTTTGGTGACTTTCATTATTGTACCAAATGTGATGTCAAACACAATGCTTTAGACTGCCGCACCTAAATCAAGACTTGAGTTGGGTATAAGATTGATTTAACTCATAGTAAAGCTATATAGGTCACAATAATGTGATTAATAATTGAACGAACACGAAACCATGACCGCGACGCAGCAAAAGATACACAAAATGTACGATTTCGCATGTTTTTACTTTAAAAAAGAAGAAGTTTTTTGTTGTTGTTGTTGAAATTTCCAATAATGAATTCAAGCGCGGGCGTGAAAATGATTCGCGGGCGGGCGACGGGAAACTCAAGATCAACTTTCATTAGCCTAACATGTCCGCAACAGATCACTATAATACCCCCCGGTCTTTGTAAAACCCGACAATTTGGGCCTATTGCAAAAAATAAACTACAGATCTGAAACCTACGCATAGATTTTGGTGAAACCCGACTTTTACACTCAAGGAAATTTCAACTCTTTTGGAGTCAAATCCAAGCGATTTTGATCAGTCATTGATAATATTGAACTAGCATAAATTAAACAAGTAAACAGGCGGTGTCCTCTGAGAGTTTCCAGAGTCAAGTATAAAATGTCCGCAACAATTTGGACCTATTGCAAAATTTGAACATGCGCAATTTGCTAAATTCTGGACCAACCAAAAGAGGGCAATTCTTTAAATATTATAGGAGCGCCAACAATGCGCTGTTAAAACCAAACTTTTTCCAAGTCAAAATAGACACTCTTTGCAGCTGTCAAAATTCCTTGTTTACACAAACAAACACCCTCCCCCGCCGACCGCCGAACAAACCTGCCGTCCAGAAGGAGGAAATTCCTTTTTGACATAGAGCGCCCACGTGTGTAAAAGGTTTGCGCTCAAAATATCCAGTGATATAAACCGAATAAATCCATACTAGACATGACCTTAATCTTCAACACAAGGAGTATCGATTTTAAATGGGGTTACCTGCATCATGTGCATGGGTAACTCCATTTGAACCTGCGCAATTTGCTAAATTCTGGACCAACCAAAAGGAGGCAATTCCTTTTTACATATAGGCCTAGGAGTCAATTATAAACTATCCGCAACAGATCATACCCCCTGTCTTTGTAAAACCCGACAATTTGGGCCTATTGCGAAAAAATAAACTACAGATCTGAAACCTACGCATAGATTTGGGTGAAACCCGACTGAAAGTCTGACTAATTCAGCCGAAGACAATACGCGTCAAAACGGCGCTGCCCATGAAAAAGGAATTTCCCAACTATGATTCGGTTTTGGATCGGTAGCATAAATTTGGAAATTACGTCGGCTGATCCTCTGAGAGTTTCCGGTCAAGTATAAAATGTCCGCAACAGATCACTGTACCCCTGGTCTTTGTAAAACCCGACAATTTGGGCCTATTGCGAAAAAATAAACTACAGATCTGAAACCTTCGCATAGATTTGGGTGAAACCCGATTGAAAGTTTGACTAATTCAGCCAAATACACCACGCGCGCTGTCCATGAAAAAGGAATTTCCCAACTATGGTTCGATTTTGGATCGGTAGCATAAATTTGGAAATTGCGTCGGATCGGCTGATCCTCTCTGAGAGTTTCCAGTCAAGTATAACATTTTCGCAACAGATCACTATACCCTGCCCCCTGTCTTTGTAAAACCCGACTGAAACCTACGCATAGATTTGGGTGAAATCCGACTTTTATTTATAACATGCAAAGCATATCGCCCCCTCCCCCTTGTCAAACTCGACAATACTATCCACTCGTTGAATTACACTCATTTTGTCTGTGGAAGTAAAGATGAGCATGTGGCATGTGACGAGTGTCCAATTCGTGGTAACTTGACACGATTTGATTCGCCATGGAAGTTTGACAAATTCAGCCAACTGCCTGTCGATCCGCAACAGATCACTATCTTTGTAAAACCGGACAATTTGGGCCTATTGCGAAAAATTAAACTACAGATCAGAAACCTACGCATAGATTTGGGTGAAACCCGATTGAAAGTTTGACTAATTCAGCCAAAGACACTACGCGTCAAAACGGCGCTGCCTATGAAAAAGGAATTTCCCAACTATGGTTCGGTTTTGGTTCGATTGGCAAATCATTTCTATTGGGTATAAAACACTATTGAACCTACATCAACCAATATAAAACCTGGATACACGATATTATTAGATCTGAAGCATAAATTTGGAAATTGTTTCGGCTGATTTAACTGATTTTGATACACTGATGTTGAACTAACATACGGCGTTGCCCATGAAAAAAGAATTTCCCAACTATGGTTCGGTTTTGGATCGGTAGCATAAATTTGGAAATTGCGTCGGCTGATCCTCTGAGAGTTTCCGGTCAAGTATGAAATGTCCGCAACAGATCACTATAATACCCCCACCCCCGGTCTTTGTAAAACCCGACAATTTGGGCATATTGCAAACAAGAAGAGTGTTAAAAACACAATCCTCGGCTAGAGGGGTTAAGTTTGAATGCAAGCAGAAATAAATGAAGAGTATCATAAAGAAAATTGTGTCATAACAAGACATGCACTTTCAGTCATAGCATAGATCCTTGAGAAGAAAAGATCTATGGCCACAGTTATACTGTACATGATTGTTTACATGAACAAACCCCCTGAACATTTGAATTAAAGGTCCCAAATAGAAATATTTTGTATCTAATTAAGAACAGACTAAGACCTATCACATCAAAGTCAACCGGGGGCAAAAACAACTAATTAAGAAATGTATAATTAATTATGATTCATTAATGATTAATTAAGTATCAATAATCAATGATCAATAATTGATTATTCATTGATGAACTTATTAATTTATGAATTAATATTAATTAATTTCATTAAAGAAATTTATTTATTTATTTATTTATTTATTAAAGTTAATTAACAATTGTATTTATTAATAAACGTAATGATTGATTAATTAATATGTTTATTATTCAATGTATTAAGTTAATTCTTAATATGAACAAATACATACATAAATTTCATGAATTTATGAAGTCTAGAAAACCAACTGCACTGATGAAAATGATACATTGTATTGCATATGGTATACACCCTATCACCCATAGCAGGCTACATGTCGTAGTTGACAACCAGGCCAGGATTGGAGTATGGTAAAACTGTCACCATAAACAATTAGAAGGAAATTGTTTATGCTGTCACCAAGATTCAATTAGAAACTAAAATCTCACATGACCCGTTGACCCCCAGATGTGAGTAAATTGTTCATTGCATGATATGGTATATGACTACAAAATTGTCAAAAGGCTGCGTAGGAATAATTGGAAATAGTTATGATCAGCTGTTATGATTGGTTTACAGGGTTGTGTGTTTATATAGCATGTATAGTGAGGGTGACATTTGTCAGCAAATGAAACCAAGGGTATTTGACGGTTCTGGGTGGCCTTATTTAACACTATAATACTTAGAGTACCAATTGCAATATATCCATGATGTGACCTTGCTAGAAAATAAGTTGATCTCTGCAAGGGGAGTATTGAACTTGTACCACAGATTTGTTTCATTATCTGAAGTAGTATTATACTCTGCCGAGAAAAATAAACTACACTCTGAAACCTACGCATAGATTTGGGAAGACTTGACCTCAAGTCTACCCATGTTTTGGATAGTGAAATGGTTTTACAAATAAGAAGGCCTTGATGGCAAGGCTAAGATTGGGTGAAACCCGACTTTTACACCCAAGTAAATTCAACTTTGTTGGAGTCAAATCGAACCGATTTCGATCAGTCACTGATAATGTTGAACTAACATAAGTGAAATAAATCACATTTTTGTTAAAAATGTGCCAAACGCGAAAAATGTATACACGCAAGGTCCCAACCAACCAAGGTCCCCCCCCCCCCCCCCCCCCCCCCCCCCCGCGCTGGTTGCGCCACTGAGCTATGACGTCGCTGGAAATCCAGACAACTTTTCATCATCACTATTCCTCTATACCCCTTTCCCATACTATTAACGCTTGGAATTCCAGACGTTTTTGGAATTTTAAAACATTTTTCAATAGTCAAGGCCCTGGAAATTCAGACAACTTTTCATTATCACTATTCCTCTATACCCATTTCCCATACTATTAACGTTTGGAATTCCAGACGTTTTTGGAATTAGGCCCTGGAAATTCAGACAACTTTTCATTATCACTATTCCTCTATATCCATTTCCCATACTATTAACGTTTGGAATTCCAGACGTTTTTGGAATTAGGCCCTGGAAATTCAGACAACTTTTCATTATCACTATTCCTCTATACCCATTTCCCATACTATTAACGTTTGGAATTCCAGACGTTTTTGGAATTAGGCCCTGGAAATTCAGACAACTTTTCATTATCACTATTCCTCTATACCTATTTCCCATACTATTAACGTTTGGAATTCCAGACATTTTTGGAATTAGGCCCTGGAAATTCAGACAACTTTTCATTATCACTATTCCTCTATACCCATTTCCCATATTATTAACGTTTGGAATTCCAGACGTTTTTGGAATTAGGCCCTGGAAATTCAGACAAATTTTCATTATCACTATTCCTCTATACCCCTTTCCCATACTCTTAACACTTGGAATTCCAGACATTTTTTGAAAAAATATTTTATTCCTCTATAGGGGGGGGGGGGGGTGCGGATTTTTTCTGGAATAGCCCAATTCGGACAACTGACATAAAAGCTCCCATTTCTCTTGATGTTTTATTGGTTATCATATATTTTCTAACTATACGGAAATGCAATGTAAACTGGGAAATCATATACGATACGGTAACGAGATTTGTCAGAAAGATCAATGTGGCTTGTTAATATTCAAAACAAGGGAAACGGTTTTAAGGAAACTTACTTGTATGGGTACATGACCGACCATTGTATTTAGGGTTTGTCGTCCCATCAATAGCCCTGTCGGGTTTTCCGCTATGACCAGTACTACTTTGTGTTACCCTTTTCCCGACCAACCCAATTTCCGCAGCTGTAGAAGATGAGAATAATAATATTAATAATAATTATAAAGATAATAATAATACTCACGCTAATTCAGTCAAAAGTCCTATGTTGTATTCTTCGCCTCAAAGTCATTTAAGACAAAAGGTTTTTCCACCTAGCATCAAGAAACGTAAACCATGTTATGATTCTCTATCCCCTTGTTTTTAAGACATTACCTTAAACAAGTAGTTAACATGCAGCCTAATTACACCCTTATTTAAGAGTTTGCATGCTTCTCTTTCCAAGTCGACTTCCTGACAAGAATTGAACACAATTGTAGCACAAGAGGGTTTTGCTAAATATATCCCGTTTTTCAACTCTTTTAAAGTTTTATGAGGATCATTGCTGTAAAGGATATTACATATTTCATTAGGAATAACATTATGAACAAGTTAATCTACATTTAACCATGCTTGATTCAAACAGAATACGGTATAGCAATGGATAATTTATTACTATTAATCTGTTGGAAAGAAGAATAAATAGTCAAAGAACACAGAAAAAACATTGACAAATGTTGTATAATATTAAATCCATACGCGTATCACATGTTGATCCGGTGTATTCTTCATTACAACTACAAGAGTGTCTAGCAGAACATGTTCCTTGCACGCAGGCTTGAGCACATTGCTGTAAAGGACATACATTTCATTGTAATTAGAATAAGGGATATTTAACAATTTACAGGTCAAACAGAATATACGAGCGTAGATACGGATGAAGAATTATAATTCATTAACTGTCTGATAACAGTATAGAACAGTTCTAAAGGGATAACGTTAAGATATAAAATGTGGTATAATACATACGCGTATCACATGTTGATCCGATGTATCCTTCGTTGCAAGTACAGGTGTTTGGAGACGAACATGTTCCTTGCACGCATTCTTGGACACAGGTTGCTGTAAAGGACATACCCACATTGTTACAAAATTACTTATTCAGACAAAACATTGTGAACATTTAAATATTCTATGACCAAACAGAAAGCGTAATTAACTATTAATCATCAGTTGGAACTGGATTCGTATATTGTATATAATTCGTTATTTACCAGTCCCCCTGCAGTCTCGGCTCCTGTTACAGTTCCTTAGTTGTGTTTGTGTATGAACCCCGATCACCTAATCACTTGGTCCCGATTCAAAAAGTACCGGTGGCCAAGTGGCGAGTGGTTAGGCCCCTGTTCTAGTATACGGGAGAACGTTGGTTCGAATCCCACGCAGTTGAATGTCCTTGCGTTTTTCGAGATGGGAGATTTAGCGGTGCGGCTGGTTATGTGTATATTTCGCTCTTTCAGTTAGGATGAGCTTCTCTATTATATTGCATGTACCTTTCTGCTCGTCCCTCTGTATACCTTCGGTTATCCTGATTGTGGTTATCTACACTGTTTCAGTTGGGACTGGTTTCGAATATTGTTTATTAATCATAGGCTTACGGTTTTTATTGGCTTACTTACCCTGTATGTCTGTGTGGTCACAAGTATGGGTATAGAATGAAGAAAAATATTGTATAATATATACGCGTAGCAAAGGGATAAAGTTAAGATCTAAAATGTGTTATTGTTACGGTTGATCAATACGGCACACACGCTTTACCTGTCATACTCTCCCCGTGTTGAAAAGAAAATGTTAAAATGAAAATCAGACTTGCCCTAACGTTTGGGACCGTAACTTCTTCATTAATCAACCATTCTTAGCGTGTAATATCTCAAATTCAAGAAGAGAAATTTCTCAACAACTTTATAATTAAATATGTTTATGTAGGAGTTATACTTGTAGAGTTATCAGCATGTGTATTACCTGGTCAGTTACTTATTGTGATGACTGTATAATACGTACGCGTAAGCAAAGGGATAAAGTTAAGATCTAAAATGTGTTATAATACATACGCGTGTCACATGTTGGTCCGGTGTATCCTTCATAGCAAGTACAAGAAATTGGTGCAGAACATGTTCCTTGAACGCATTCTGGGACACAAATTGCTGTAAAAGACATACGCACATTGCAATAATATTATTTATTAAGACAGGACACTATGAACAATTTAAACATTCATTGACCAAACAGAAAGCGTAATTAACTATTAATCATAAACTTTAGGATTTTATTTGTTTATTTACCCGGTATGTCTGTGTGGACACATGTATGGGTATAGAATAGCGTGTTAATAACACAAATTATGTACAAATTGTTAAAAAAAAGGCGTGGTAGCCACATTTTGTTACTGCATAATCACCAGTGTATCGTTTTTTGATTAACCACCTTATTGTCGATATTACTAGCCTCGATTGAAATATTATTATTTCATTTCTGTCAAATGGTTTGAGAAGATGTTGTTTGATAGCCTCGGATCAAGTTAATAGATGGTTTCGAAATAGTCTGATAAATCATCTCATTCATGTCTGCCATTCTTTGAAACATTTTCTCCTTTGTATCAAGGTGTGGTAACCAGCCAAATTAAACCGCTGAAATGATGTATCGTGTATTTTTACATAGCCACTTTTTCTATACGATATTGTGAACAATATCTGATCTTATTTCCTCAAACTAATCGATGAGTGCAAGTCATTCCATCATGGTTTGTGGTGGTATAACAGTGTTTTGATTTATATCTAACGTATTTAGCCTAAGCACCAAATAAATTAAATCAAAAACATCTTGTATACGTATATCTCACCACACTTACCAGCCAACTCAAATTCATAAAAAATAAAGTTTTAATCTACAATGAAAGTAAAATAGAAAATGTTGGAACGAAATAGTGTCTAAAGTGTTTTATTGAATTCATGACTTTGTATATATAAATACCCACCTTCAACTTCCGTTTCCCCAACTGTTGCCTTGATAGAGTAACTTCGTTTTTGAGAACCACCATTGATATCGCGTACTTGGTTTTGAGCTAAAGTGGCGTGTAGATTTCCACCAACCCAACGCACAAGAGCATCACCTCCAGAGTTAAATGTTAAAACACCTTTCCCAAACGACCATCCTATCATATCACCAGCTTTTACAGCGATGCGTTCGTTGGCAGGGACTTGATAAATAACTTCTGTATTAGTTTCCCCGGCTGGAATATCATTTATTCCAACAATATGGAATTGGGTTGATATATCAGCGACCTGCCTCCATACAACGGCTCGAAATGGATGGGATCTCTTGGCTTGGTAACGCCATTCCGAAACGGACCCGTTGCAAGTAATAACTTTAGATGGCGACACCATTGTCCAACCTTGTGAATCTGGTCCACCACGGTTCCGAATGTCCCATCCTGCTAAACAGACTATATCGGAAAGAATAATAAACAGACTTGCTCGAATGCTAAGAACTATATATATTTTCACCCAGAATGAGAAGTTATTTAATGAAAACCTCATGGAAGAATTTAAAAGTGACATTTAACAATTCACAGGTCAAACAGAATATAGATACAGATAAAGAATTATAATTCATTAAGTGTCTGAAAATAGTAAAGAATAGTTCTAAAGGGATAAAGTTAAGATCCAAAATGTGGTATAATACATACGCGTATCACATGTTGATCCGATGTATCCTTCGTTGCAAGTACAGGTGTTTGGTGCAGAACATGTTCCTTGCACGCATTCTAGGACACAGATTGCTGTAAAGGACATACGCACATTAAAATTACTCATTCAGACAAAACATTGTGAACATTTAAATATTCTATGACCAAACAGAAAGCGTAATTAACTATTAATCATCAGTTGGGACTGGATTCGTATATTTTGTATATAATTCGTTATTTACCAGTCCCCCTGCAGCCTCGGCTCCTGTTACAGTTCGTTTATCGTGTTTGTGTATGAACCTCGATCACCTAATCACTTGGTCCCGATTAAAAGTGCTGTATTCAGAAAGTACCGGTGGCCGAGTGGTTAGCCCGGGGTTAGCCCCTATATACGTTGAATGTCGTTTTTCGAGATGGGACATTCAGCAGCGCGGCTTGTTATGTGTTTATTTCGCTCTTATAGATGGGATTAGCTTCTCTGTTATATTGTATTTACCTTTCTGCTCGTCCTTCTGTATACCTTCGGTTATCCTGATTGTGGTTCTCAACACTGTTTCAGTTGGGACTGGTTTTGTATATTGTATATTATTATTAATCACAGGCTTACGGTTTTTATTTGTTTATTTACTCTGTATGTCTGTGTGGACACAAGTATGGGTATAGAATGAAGAAAAAATATTGAAAAATATTGTATAATACATACGCGTAGCAAAGGGATAAAGTTAAGATCTAAAATGTGTTATAATACATACGCGTGTCACATGTTGATCCGGTGTATCCTTCATTGCAAGTACAAGTGTTTGGTGCAGAGCATGTTCCTTGCACGCATTCTGGGACACAGATTGCTGTAAAAGACATACGCACATTGCAATAATATTACTTATTAAGACAAGACACTATGAACAATTTAATCATTCATTTCCTAGACAGAAAGCGAAATTAACTATTAATTATATACTTAAGGTTTTAACTTGTTTATTTACCCGGTATGTCTGTGTGGACACATGTAAGGGTATATAATAGACTGTTAATAACACATATTACGTACAAATTGTTGAAAAATGGCGTGGTAGCCACATGTAGTCACTGCATAATCACCAGTGTATCGTTATTTGATTAATCACCTTCTTGTCGATACTACTAGACCCGATTGAAATATTCTTATTTCATTTCTGTCAAATGGTTTGCTAAGGTGTTGTTTGATAGCCTCTGAATCAAGTTAATAGATGGTTTCGAAATAGTCTGATAAATCATCTCATTCATGTCTGCCATTCTTTGAAACATTTTCTCCTTTGTATCAAGTTGTGGTAACCAACCAAATTAAACCGTTGAAATGATGTATCGTGTATTTTTACCCAGCCACTTTTTCTACACGATAAGTGAACAATATCTCATCTTATTTCCTCAAACTGATCGATGGGTGCAAGTCATTCCATCATGGTTTGTGGCGGTATCAAATTGTTTGGTTCTATATATAATGTATTTAGCCTAAGCACCAAATAAATGTTTAAAAAAGCATCTCGTATACGTATATCTCACCACACTTACTAGCCAACTCAAATTCATAAATATAAAGTTTTAATCTACAATGTAAGTGAAATAAAAAATGTTGGAACGAAATAGTGTCTAAAGTGTTTTATTGAATTCATGACTTTGTATTAATACCCACCTTCAACTTCCGCTTCCCCAACTATTGCCTTGATAGAGTAACTTCGTTTTTGAGAACCACCATTGATATAATCGCGTACTTGGTTTTCAACTAAGCTGGCGTGTAGATTTCCACCAACCCAACGCACAAGAGCATCACCTCCAGAGTTAAATGTTAAAACACCTTTCCCAAACGACCATCCTATCATGTCACCAGCTTTAACAGCGATGCGTTCATTGGCAGGGACTTGATAAATAACTTCTGTATTAGTTGCCCCGGCTGGAATATCATTTATTCCAACAATATGGAATTGGGTTGATGTGTCAGCGACCTGCCTCCATACAACGGCTCGAAATGGATGGGATCTCTTGGCTTGGTAACGCCATTCCGAAACGGACCCGTCGCAAGTAATAACTTTAGAGGGCGACACCATTGTCCAACCGGGTGAATCTGGTCCACCACGGTTCCTAATGTCCCATCCTGCTAAACAGACTGTATCGGAAAGAATAATAAACCAGTGACAGTTAAAACTGTCACTGAATTAACAGACTTGCTCGAATGCTAAGAACTCTATATATTTTCACCCAGAATGAAAGGTTAGTTAATGAAAACCTCATGGGAGAATTAAAAAGTGACATTTAACAATTCACAGGTCAAACAGAATATAGATACAGATAGAGAATTATAATTCATTAAGTGTCTGAAAACAGTATAGAATAGTTCTAAAGGGATAAAGTTAAGATCCAAAATGTGGTATAATACATACGCGTATCACATGTTGATCCGATGTATCCTTCGTTGCAAGTACAGGTGTTTTGTGCAGAACATGTTCCGTGCACGCATTCTGGGACACAGATTGCTGTAAAGGACATACGCACATTAAAATTACTTATTCAGACAAGACATTGTGAACATTTAAATATTCAATGACCAAACAGAAAGCGTAATTAATTATTAATCATCAGTTGGGACTGGATTCGTATATTGTATATAATTCGTTATTTACCAGTCCCCCTGCAGCCTCGGCTCCTGTTACAGTTCATTTATTGTGTATGTGTATGAACCCTGAATACCTAATCACTTGGTCCCGATTCAAAGTGCTGTATGCAGCAAGTACCGGTAGCCGAGTGGTAAGGTCCCTATTCTAGTATACGGGAGATCGTGGGTTCCAGTCCCACGCAGATGAATGACCTTGCTTTCTTAGAGATGGGACATTCAGCAGCGTGGCTTGTTATGTATTTATTTCGCTCTTTTAGTTGGGATGAGCTTCTCTATTAAATTGTATTTACCTTTCTGCTCGTCCCTTTGCCCCTTTGTGGTATCCTGATTGTGGTTCTCTACACTGTTTTACACTTGGGACTGGTTTAGTATATTGTATATTTATCATAGACTTACGGTTTTTATTTGATTATTTACCATATATGTCTGTGTGGACACAAGCATGGGTATAGAATAAAGAAAAAAATATTGAAAAATATTATACAGTCATCACAAGAAGAAACTGACCAGGTAATAAATGTGCTAATAACTCTAAAAGTATAACTCCTACATGAACATATTAAATTATAAACATGTTGAGAAATTTCTCTTCTTGAATTTGAGATATTACACGCTAAAAATGGCTGATTATAAAGGAAGTTATAATCTTAAATGTACTGTCAAGTCTGATTTTCATTTTAACATTTTCATTTTCAACACGGGGACTCAGACCGTCAAATTATTGATTACTGGTAGTGGTAGTGCCAATTCACCCGTCGATGGCCTGGTTCTTGGATAGTCGACCGGTGGCATTGTTACGGTTGATCAATACGGCACACACGCTTTACCTGTCATACTCTCCCCGTGTTGAAAAGAAAATGTTAAAATGAAAATCAGACTTGCCCTAACGTTTGGGACCGTAACTTCTTCATTAATCAACCATTCTTAGCGTGTAATATCTCAAATTCAAGAAGAGAAATTTCTCAACAACTTTATAATTAAATATGTTTATGTAGGAGTTATACTTGTAGAGTTATCAGCATGTGTATTACCTGGTCAGTTACTTATTGTGATGACTGTATAATACGTACGCGTAAGCAAAGGGATAAAGTTAAGATCTAAAATGTGTTATAATACATACGCGTGTCACATGTTGGTCCGGTGTATCCTTCATAGCAAGTACAAGAAATTGGTGCAGAACATGTTCCTTGAACGCATTCTGGGACACAAATTGCTGTAAAAGACATACGCACATTGCAATAATATTATTTATTAAGACAGGACACTATGAACAATTTAAACATTCATTGACCAAACAGAAAGCGTAATTAACTATTAATCATAAACTTTAGGATTTTATTTGTTTATTTACCCGGTATGTCTGTGTGGACACATGTATGGGTATAGAATAGCGTGTTAATAACACAAATTATGTACAAATTGTTAAAAAAAGGCGTGGTAGCCACATTTTGTTACTGCATAATCACCAGTGTATCGTTTTTTGATTAACCACCTTATTGTCGATATTACTAGCCTCGATTGAAATATTATTATTTCATTTCTGTCAAATGGTTTGAGAAGATGTTGTTTGATAGCCTCGGATCAAGTTAATAGATGGTTTCGAAATAGTCTGATAAATCATCTCATTCATGTCTGCCATTCTTTGAAACATTTTCTCCTTTGTATCAAGGTGTGGTAACCAGCCAAATTAAACCGCTGAAATGATGTATCGTGTATTTTTACATAGCCACTTTTTCTATACGATATTGTGAACAATATCTGATCTTATTTCCTCAAACTAATCGATGAGTGCAAGTCATTCCATCATGGTTTGTGGTGGTATAACAGTGTTTTGATTTATATCTAACGTATTTAGCCTAAGCACCAAATAAATTAAATCAAAAACATCTTGTATACGTATATCTCACCACACTTACCAGCCAACTCAAATTCATAAAAAATAAAGTTTTAATCTACAATGAAAGTAAAATAGAAAATGTTGGAACGAAATAGTGTCTAAAGTGTTTTATTGAATTCATGACTTTGTATATATAAATACCCACCTTCAACTTCCGTTTCCCCAACTGTTGCCTTGATAGAGTAACTTCGTTTTTGAGAACCACCATTGATATCGCGTACTTGGTTTTGAGCTAAAGTGGCGTGTAGATTTCCACCAACCCAACGCACAAGAGCATCACCTCCAGAGTTAAATGTTAAAACACCTTTCCCAAACGACCATCCTATCATATCACCAGCTTTTACAGCGATGCGTTCGTTGGCAGGGACTTGATAAATAACTTCTGTATTAGTTTCCCCGGCTGGAATATCATTTATTCCAACAATATGGAATTGGGTTGATATGTCAGCGACCTGCCTCCATACAACGGCTCGAAATGGATGGGATCTCTTGGCTTGGTAACGCCATTCCGAAACGGACCCGTTGCAAGTAATAACTTTAGATGGCGACACCATTGTCCAACCTTGTGAATCTGGTCCACCACGGTTCCGAATGTCCCATCCTGCTAAACAGACTATATCGGAAAGAATAATAAACAGACTTGCTCGAATGCTAAGAACTATATATATTTTCACCCAGAATGAGAAGTTATTTAATGAAAACCTCATGGAAGAATTTAAAAGTGACATTTAACAATTCACAGGTCAAACAGAATATAGATACAGATAAAGAATTATAATTCATTAAGTGTCTGAAAATAGTAAAGAATAGTTCTAAAGGGATAAAGTTAAGATCCAAAATGTGGTATAATACATACGCGTATCACATGTTGATCCGATGTATCCTTCGTTGCAAGTACAGGTGTTTGGTGCAGAACATGTTCCTTGCACGCATTCTAGGACACAGATTGCTGTAAAGGACATACGCACATTAAAATTACTCATTCAGACAAAACATTGTGAACATTTAAATATTCTATGACCAAACAGAAAGCGTAATTAACTATTAATCATCAGTTGGGACTGGATTCGTATATTTTGTATATAATTCGTTATTTACCAGTCCCCCTGCAGCCTCGGCTCCTGTTACAGTTCGTTTATCGTGTTTGTGTATGAACCTCGATCACCTAATCACTTGGTCCCGATTAAAAGTGCTGTATTCAGAAAGTACCGGTGGCCGAGTGGTTAGCCCGGGGTTAGCCCCTATATACGTTGAATGTCGTTTTTCGAGATGGGACATTCAGCAGCGCGGCTTGTTATGTGTTTATTTCGCTCTTATAGATGGGATTAGCTTCTCTGTTATATTGTATTTACCTTTCTGCTCGTCCTTCTGTATACCTTCGGTTATCCTGATTGTGGTTCTCAACACTGTTTCAGTTGGGACTGGTTTTGTATATTGTATATTATTATTAATCACAGGCTTACGGTTTTTATTTGTTTATTTACTCTGTATGTCTGTGTGGACACAAGTATGGGTATAGAATGAAGAAAAAATATTGAAAAATATTGTATAATACATACGCGTAGCAAAGGGATAAAGTTAAGATCTAAAATGTGTTATAATACATACGCGTGTCACATGTTGATCCGGTGTATCCTTCATTGCAAGTACAAGTGTTTGGTGCAGAGCATGTTCCTTGCACGCATTCTGGGACACAGATTGCTGTAAAAGACATACGCACATTGCAATAATATTACTTATTAAGACAAGACACTATGAACAATTTAATCATTCATTTCCTAGACAGAAAGCGAAATTAACTATTAATTATATACTTAAGGTTTTAACTTGTTTATTTACCCGGTATGTCTGTGTGGACACATGTAAGGGTATATAATAGACTGTTAATAACACATATTACGTACAAATTGTTGAAAAATGGCGTGGTAGCCACATGTAGTCACTGCATAATCACCAGTGTATCGTTATTTGATTAATCACCTTCTTGTCGATACTACTAGACCCGATTGAAATATTCTTATTTCATTTCTGTCAAATGGTTTGCTAAGGTGTTGTTTGATAGCCTCTGAATCAAGTTAATAGATGGTTTCGAAATAGTCTGATAAATCATCTCATTCATGTCTGCCATTCTTTGAAACATTTTCTCCTTTGTATCAAGTTGTGGTAACCAACCAAATTAAACCGTTGAAATGATGTATCGTGTATTTTTACCCAGCCACTTTTTCTACACGATAAGTGAACAATATCTCATCTTATTTCTTCAAACTGATCGATGGGTGCAAGTCATTCCATCATGGTTTGTGGCGGTATCAAATTGTTTGGTTCTATATATAATGTATTTAGCCTAAGCACCAAATAAATGTTTAAAAAAGCATCTCGTATACGTATATCTCACCACACTTACTAGCCAACTCAAATTCATAAATATAAAGTTTTAATCTACAATGTAAGTGAAATAAAAAATGTTGGAACGAAATAGTGTCTAAAGTGTTTTATTGAATTCATGACTTTGTATTAATACCCACCTTCAACTTCCGCTTCCCCAACTATTGCCTTGATAGAGTAACTTCGTTTTTGAGAACCACCATTGATATAATCGCGTACTTGGTTTTCAACTAAGCTGGCGTGTAGATTTCCACCAACCCAACGCACAAGAGCATCACCTCCAGAGTTAAATGTTAAAACACCTTTCCCAAACGACCATCCTATCATGTCACCAGCTTTAACAGCGATGCGTTCATTGGCAGGGACTTGATAAATAACTTCTGTATTAGTTGCCCCGGCTGGAATATCATTTATTCCAACAATATGGAATTGGGTTGATGTGTCAGCGACCTGCCTCCATACAACGGCTCGAAATGGATGGGATCTCTTGGCTTGGTAACGCCATTCCGAAACGGACCCGTCGCAAGTAATAACTTTAGAGGGCGACACCATTGTCCAACCGGGTGAATCTGGTCCACCACGGTTCCTAATGTCCCATCCTGCTAAACAGACTGTATCGGAAAGAATAATAAACCAGTGACAGTTAAAACTGTCACTGAATTAACAGACTTGCTCGAATGCTAAGAACTCTATATATTTTCACCCAGAATGAAAGGTTAGTTAATGAAAACCTCATGGGAGAATTAAAAAGTGACATTTAACAATTCACAGGTCAAACAGAATATAGATACAGATAGAGAATTATAATTCATTAAGTGTCTGAAAACAGTATAGAATAGTTCTAAAGGGATAAAGTTAAGATCCAAAATGTGGTATAATACATACGCGTATCACATGTTGATCCGATGTATCCTTCGTTGCAAGTACAGGTGTTTTGTGCAGAACATGTTCCGTGCACGCATTCTGGGACACAGATTGCTGTAAAGGACATACGCACATTAAAATTACTTATTCAGACAAGACATTGTGAACATTTAAATATTCAATGACCAAACAGAAAGCGTAATTAATTATTAATCATCAGTTGGGACTGGATTCGTATATTGTATATAATTCGTTATTTACCAGTCCCCCTGCAGCCTCGGCTCCTGTTACAGTTCATTTATTGTGTATGTGTATGAACCCTGAATACCTAATCACTTGGTCCCGATTCAAAGTGCTGTATGCAGCAAGTACCGGTAGCCGAGTGGTAAGGTCCCTATTCTAGTATACGGGAGATCGTGGGTTCCAGTCCCACGCAGATGAATGACCTTGCTTTCTTAGAGATGGGACATTCAGCAGCGTGGCTTGTTATGTATTTATTTCGCTCTTTTAGTTGGGATGAGCTTCTCTATTAAATTGTATTTACCTTTCTGCTCGTCCCTTTGCCCCTTTGTGGTATCCTGATTGTGGTTCTCTACACTGTTTTACACTTGGAACTGGTTTAGTATATTGTATATTTATCATAGACTTACGGTTTTTATTTGATTATTTACCATATATGTCTGTGTGGACACAAGCATGGGTATAGAATAAAGAAAAAAATATTGAAAAATATTATACAGTCATCACAAGAAGAAACTGACCAGGTAATAAATGTGCTAATAACTCTAAAAGTATAACTCCTACATGAACATATTAAATTATAAACATGTTGAGAAATTTCTCTTCTTGAATTTGAGATATTACACGCTAAAAATGGCTGATTATAAAGGAAGTTATAATCTTAAATGTACTGTCAAGTCTGATTTTCATTTTAACATTTTCATTTTCAACACGGGGACTCAGACCGTCAAATTATTGATTACTGGTAGTGGTAGTGCCAATTCACCCGTCGATGGCCTGGTTCTTGGATAGTCGACCGGTGGCATTGTTACGGTTGATCAATACGGCACACACGCTTTACCTGTCATACTCTCCCCGTGTTGAAAAGAAAATGTTAAAATGAAAATCAGACTTGCCCTAACGTTTGGGACCGTAACTTCTTCATTAATCAACCATTCTTAGCGTGTAATATCTCAAATTCAAGAAGAGAAATTTCTCAACAACTTTATAATTAAATATGTTTATGTAGGAGTTATACTTGTAGAGTTATCAGCATGTGTATTACCTGGTCAGTTACTTATTGTGATGACTGTATAATACGTACGCGTAAGCAAAGGGATAAAGTTAAGATCTAAAATGTGTTATAATACATACGCGTGTCACATGTTGGTCCGGTGTATCCTTCATAGCAAGTACAAGAAATTGGTGCAGAACATGTTCCTTGAACGCATTCTGGGACACAAATTGCTGTAAAAGACATACGCACATTGCAATAATATTATTTATTAAGACAGGACACTATGAACAATTTAAACATTCATTGACCAAACAGAAAGCGTAATTAACTATTAATCATAAACTTTAGGATTTTATTTGTTTATTTACCCGGTATGTCTGTGTGGACACATGTATGGGTATAGAATAGCGTGTTAATAACACAAATTATGTACAAATTGTTAAAAAAAGGCGTGGTAGCCACATTTTGTTACTGCATAATCACCAGTGTATCGTTTTTTGATTAACCACCTTATTGTCGATATTACTAGCCTCGATTGAAATATTATTATTTCATTTCTGTCAAATGGTTTGAGAAGATGTTGTTTGATAGCCTCGGATCAAGTTAATAGATGGTTTCGAAATAGTCTGATAAATCATCTCATTCATGTCTGCCATTCTTTGAAACATTTTCTCCTTTGTATCAAGGTGTGGTAACCAGCCAAATTAAACCGCTGAAATGATGTATCGTGTATTTTTACATAGCCACTTTTTCTATACGATATTGTGAACAATATCTGATCTTATTTCCTCAAACTAATCGATGAGTGCAAGTCATTCCATCATGGTTTGTGGTGGTATAACAGTGTTTTGATTTATATCTAACGTATTTAGCCTAAGCACCAAATAAATTAAATCAAAAACATCTTGTATACGTATATCTCACCACACTTACCAGCCAACTCAAATTCATAAAAAATAAAGTTTTAATCTACAATGAAAGTAAAATAGAAAATGTTGGAACGAAATAGTGTCTAAAGTGTTTTATTGAATTCATGACTTTGTATATATAAATACCCACCTTCAACTTCCGTTTCCCCAACTGTTGCCTTGATAGAGTAACTTCGTTTTTGAGAACCACCATTGATATCGCGTACTTGGTTTTGAGCTAAAGTGGCGTGTAGATTTCCACCAACCCAACGCACAAGAGCATCACCTCCAGAGTTAAATGTTAAAACACCTTTCCCAAACGACCATCCTATCATATCACCAGCTTTTACAGCGATGCGTTCGTTGGCAGGGACTTGATAAATAACTTCTGTATTAGTTTCCCCGGCTGGAATATCATTTATTCCAACAATATGGAATTGGGTTGATATGTCAGCGACCTGCCTCCATACAACGGCTCGAAATGGATGGGATCTCTTGGCTTGGTAACGCCATTCCGAAACGGACCCGTTGCAAGTAATAACTTTAGATGGCGACACCATTGTCCAACCTTGTGAATCTGGTCCACCACGGTTCCGAATGTCCCATCCTGCTAAACAGACTATATCGGAAAGAATAATAAACAGACTTGCTCGAATGCTAAGAACTATATATATTTTCACCCAGAATGAGAAGTTATTTAATGAAAACCTCATGGAAGAATTTAAAAGTGACATTTAACAATTCACAGGTCAAACAGAATATAGATACAGATAAAGAATTATAATTCATTAAGTGTCTGAAAATAGTAAAGAATAGTTCTAAAGGGATAAAGTTAAGATCCAAAATGTGGTATAATACATACGCGTATCACATGTTGATCCGATGTATCCTTCGTTGCAAGTACAGGTGTTTGGTGCAGAACATGTTCCTTGCACGCATTCTAGGACACAGATTGCTGTAAAGGACATACGCACATTAAAATTACTCATTCAGACAAAACATTGTGAACATTTAAATATTCTATGACCAAACAGAAAGCGTAATTAACTATTAATCATCAGTTGGGACTGGATTCGTATATTTTGTATATAATTCGTTATTTACCAGTCCCCCTGCAGCCTCGGCTCCTGTTACAGTTCGTTTATCGTGTTTGTGTATGAACCTCGATCACCTAATCACTTGGTCCCGATTAAAAGTGCTGTATTCAGAAAGTACCGGTGGCCGAGTGGTTAGCCCGGGGTTAGCCCCTATATACGTTGAATGTCGTTTTTCGAGATGGGACATTCAGCAGCGCGGCTTGTTATGTGTTTATTTCGCTCTTATAGATGGGATTAGCTTCTCTGTTATATTGTATTTACCTTTCTGCTCGTCCTTCTGTATACCTTCGGTTATCCTGATTGTGGTTCTCAACACTGTTTCAGTTGGGACTGGTTTTGTATATTGTATATTATTATTAATCACAGGCTTACGGTTTTTATTTGTTTATTTACTCTGTATGTCTGTGTGGACACAAGTATGGGTATAGAATGAAGAAAAAATATTGAAAAATATTGTATAATACATACGCGTAGCAAAGGGATAAAGTTAAGATCTAAAATGTGTTATAATACATACGCGTGTCACATGTTGATCCGGTGTATCCTTCATTGCAAGTACAAGTGTTTGGTGCAGAGCATGTTCCTTGCACGCATTCTGGGACACAGATTGCTGTAAAAGACATACGCACATTGCAATAATATTACTTATTAAGACAAGACACTATGAACAATTTAATCATTCATTTCCTAGACAGAAAGCGAAATTAACTATTAATTATATACTTAAGGTTTTAACTTGTTTATTTACCCGGTATGTCTGTGTGGACACATGTAAGGGTATATAATAGACTGTTAATAACACATATTACGTACAAATTGTTGAAAAATGGCGTGGTAGCCACATGTAGTCACTGCATAATCACCAGTGTATCGTTATTTGATTAATCACCTTCTTGTCGATACTACTAGACCCGATTGAAATATTCTTATTTCATTTCTGTCAAATGGTTTGCTAAGGTGTTGTTTGATAGCCTCTGAATCAAGTTAATAGATGGTTTCGAAATAGTCTGATAAATCATCTCATTCATGTCTGCCATTCTTTGAAACATTTTCTCCTTTGTATCAAGTTGTGGTAACCAACCAAATTAAACCGTTGAAATGATGTATCGTGTATTTTTACCCAGCCACTTTTTCTACACGATAAGTGAACAATATCTCATCTTATTTCCTCAAACTGATCGATGGGTGCAAGTCATTCCATCATGGTTTGTGGCGGTATCAAATTGTTTGGTTCTATATATAATGTATTTAGCCTAAGCACCAAATAAATGTTTAAAAAAGCATCTCGTATACGTATATCTCACCACACTTACTAGCCAACTCAAATTCATAAATATAAAGTTTTAATCTACAATGTAAGTGAAATAAAAAATGTTGGAACGAAATAGTGTCTAAAGTGTTTTATTGAATTCATGACTTTGTATTAATACTCACCTTCAACTTCCGCTTCCCCAACTATTGCCTTGATAGAGTAACTTCGTTTTTGAGAACCACCATTGATATAATCGCGTACTTGGTTTTCAACTAAGCTGGCGTGTAGATTTCCACCAACCCAACGCACAAGAGCATCACCTCCAGAGTTAAATGTTAAAACACCTTTCCCAAACGACCATCCTATCATGTCACCAGCTTTAACAGCGATGCGTTCATTGGCAGGGACTTGATAAATAACTTCTGTATTAGTTGCCCCGGCTGGAATATCATTTATTCCAACAATATGGAATTGGGTTGATGTGTCAGCGACCTGCCTCCATACAACGGCTCGAAATGGATGGGATCTCTTGGCTTGGTAACGCCATTCCGAAACGGACCCGTCGCAAGTAATAACTTTAGAGGGCGACACCATTGTCCAACCGGGTGAATCTGGTCCACCACGGTTCCTAATGTCCCATCCTGCTAAACAGACTGTATCGGAAAGAATAATAAACCAGTGACAGTTAAAACTGTCACTGAATTAACAGACTTGCTCGAATGCTAAGAACTCTATATATTTTCACCCAGAATGAAAGGTTAGTTAATGAAAACCTCATGGGAGAATTAAAAAGTGACATTTAACAATTCACAGGTCAAACAGAATATAGATACAGATAGAGAATTATAATTCATGAAGTGTCTGAAAACAGTATAGAATAGTTCTAAAGGGATAAAGTTAAGATCCAAAATGTGGTATAATACATACGCGTATCACATGTTGATCCGATGTATCCTTCGTTGCAAGTACAGGTGTTTTGTGCAGAACATGTTCCGTGCACGCATTCTGGGACACAGATTGCTGTAAAGGACATACGCACATTAAAATTACTTATTCAGACAAGACATTGTGAACATTTAAATATTCAATGACCAAACAGAAAGCGTAATTAATTATTAATCATCAGTTGGGACTGGATTCGTATATTGTATATAATTCGTTATTTACCAGTCCCCCTGCAGCCTCGGCTCCTGTTACAGTTCATTTATTGTGTATGTGTATGAACCCTGAATACCTAATCACTTGGTCCCGATTCAAAGTGCTGTATGCAGCAAGTACCGGTAGCCGAGTGGTAAGGTCCCTATTCTAGTATACGGGAGATCGTGGGTTCCAGTCCCACGCAGATGAATGACCTTGCTTTCTTAGAGATGGGACATTCAGCAGCGTGGCTTGTTATGTATTTATTTCGCTCTTTTAGTTGGGATGAGCTTCTCTATTAAATTGTATTTACCTTTCTGCTCGTCCCTTTGCCCCTTTGTGGTATCCTGATTGTGGTTCTCTACACTGTTTTACACTTGGGACTGGTTTAGTATATTGTATATTTATCATAGACTTACGGTTTTTATTTGATTATTTACCATATATGTCTGTGTGGACACAAGCATGGGTATAGAATAAAGAAAAAATATTGAAAAATATTATACAGTCATCACAAGAAGAAACTGACCAGGTAATAAATGTGCTAATAACTCTAAAAGTATAACTCCTACATGAACATATTAAATTATAAACATGTTGAGAAATTTCTCTTCTTGAATTTGAGATATTACACGCTAAAAATGGCTGATTATAAAGGAAGTTATAATCTTAAATGTACTGTCAAGTCTGATTTTCATTTTAACATTTTCATTTTCAACACGGGGACTCAGACCGTCAAATTATTGATTACTGGTAGTGGTAGTGCCAATTCACCCGTCGATGGCCTGGTTCTTGGATAGTCGACCGGTGGCATTGTTACGGTTGATCAATACGGCACACACGCTTTACCTGTCATACTCTCCCCGTGTTGAAAAGAAAATGTTAAAATGAAAATCAGACTTGCCCTAACGTTTGGGACCGTAACTTCTTCATTAATCAACCATTCTTAGCGTGTAATATCTCAAATTCAAGAAGAGAAATTTCTCAACAACTTTATAATTAAATATGTTTATGTAGGAGTTATACTTGTAGAGTTATCAGCATGTGTATTACCTGGTCAGTTACTTATTGTGATGACTGTATAATACGTACGCGTAAGCAAAGGGATAAAGTTAAGATCTAAAATGTGTTATAATACATACGCGTGTCACATGTTGGTCCGGTGTATCCTTCATAGCAAGTACAAGAAATTGGTGCAGAACATGTTCCTTGAACGCATTCTGGGACACAAATTGCTGTAAAAGACATACGCACATTGCAATAATATTATTTATTAAGACAGGACACTATGAACAATTTAAACATTCATTGACCAAACAGAAAGCGTAATTAACTATTAATCATAAACTTTAGGATTTTATTTGTTTATTTACCCGGTATGTCTGTGTGGACACATGTATGGGTATAGAATAGCGTGTTAATAACACAAATTATGTACAAATTGTTAAAAAAAGGCGTGGTAGCCACATTTTGTTACTGCATAATCACCAGTGTATCGTTTTTTGATTAACCACCTTATTGTCGATATTACTAGCCTCGATTGAAATATTATTATTTCATTTCTGTCAAATGGTTTGAGAAGATGTTGTTTGATAGCCTCGGATCAAGTTAATAGATGGTTTCGAAATAGTCTGATAAATCATCTCATTCATGTCTGCCATTCTTTGAAACATTTTCTCCTTTGTATCAAGGTGTGGTAACCAGCCAAATTAAACCGCTGAAATGATGTATCGTGTATTTTTACATAGCCACTTTTTCTATACGATATTGTGAACAATATCTGATCTTATTTCCTCAAACTAATCGATGAGTGCAAGTCATTCCATCATGGTTTGTGGTGGTATAACAGTGTTTTGATTTATATCTAACGTATTTAGCCTAAGCACCAAATAAATTAAATCAAAAACATCTTGTATACGTATATCTCACCACACTTACCAGCCAACTCAAATTCATAAAAAATAAAGTTTTAATCTACAATGAAAGTAAAATAGAAAATGTTGGAACGAAATAGTGTCTAAAGTGTTTTATTGAATTCATGACTTTGTATATATAAATACCCACCTTCAACTTCCGTTTCCCCAACTGTTGCCTTGATAGAGTAACTTCGTTTTTGAGAACCACCATTGATATCGCGTACTTGGTTTTGAGCTAAAGTGGCGTGTAGATTTCCACCAACCCAACGCACAAGAGCATCACCTCCAGAGTTAAATGTTAAAACACCTTTCCCAAACGACCATCCTATCATATCACCAGCTTTTACAGCGATGCGTTCGTTGGCAGGGACTTGATAAATAACTTCTGTATTAGTTTCCCCGGCTGGAATATCATTTATTCCAACAATATGGAATTGGGTTGATATGTCAGCGACCTGCCTCCATACAACGGCTCGAAATGGATGGGATCTCTTGGCTTGGTAACGCCATTCCGAAACGGACCCGTTGCAAGTAATAACTTTAGATGGCGACACCATTGTCCAACCTTGTGAATCTGGTCCACCACGGTTCCGAATGTCCCATCCTGCTAAACAGACTATATCGGAAAGAATAATAAACAGACTTGCTCGAATGCTAAGAACTATATATATTTTCACCCAGAATGAGAAGTTATTTAATGAAAACCTCATGGAAGAATTTAAAAGTGACATTTAACAATTCACAGGTCAAACAGAATATAGATACAGATAAAGAATTATAATTCATTAAGTGTCTGAAAATAGTAAAGAATAGTTCTAAAGGGATAAAGTTAAGATCCAAAATGTGGTATAATACATACGCGTATCACATGTTGATCCGATGTATCCTTCGTTGCAAGTACAGGTGTTTGGTGCAGAACATGTTCCTTGCACGCATTCTAGGACACAGATTGCTGTAAAGGACATACGCACATTAAAATTACTCATTCAGACAAAACATTGTGAACATTTAAATATTCTATGACCAAACAGAAAGCGTAATTAACTATTAATCATCAGTTGGGACTGGATTCGTATATTTTGTATATAATTCGTTATTTACCAGTCCCCCTGCAGCCTCGGCTCCTGTTACAGTTCGTTTATCGTGTTTGTGTATGAACCTCGATCACCTAATCACTTGGTCCCGATTAAAAGTGCTGTATTCAGAAAGTACCGGTGGCCGAGTGGTTAGCCCGGGGTTAGCCCCTATATACGTTGAATGTCGTTTTTCGAGATGGGACATTCAGCAGCGCGGCTTGTTATGTGTTTATTTCGCTCTTATAGATGGGATTAGCTTCTCTGTTATATTGTATTTACCTTTCTGCTCGTCCTTCTGTATACCTTCGGTTATCCTGATTGTGGTTCTCAACACTGTTTCAGTTGGGACTGGTTTTGTATATTGTATATTATTATTAATCACAGGCTTACGGTTTTTATTTGTTTATTTACTCTGTATGTCTGTGTGGACACAAGTATGGGTATAGAATGAAGAAAAAATATTGAAAAATATTGTATAATACATACGCGTAGCAAAGGGATAAAGTTAAGATCTAAAATGTGTTATAATACATACGCGTGTCACATGTTGATCCGGTGTATCCTTCATTGCAAGTACAAGTGTTTGGTGCAGAGCATGTTCCTTGCACGCACTCTGGGACACAGATTGCTGTAAAAGACATACGCACATTGCAATAATATTACTTATTAAGACAAGACACTATGAACAATTTAATCATTCATTTCCTAGACAGAAAGCGAAATTAACTATTAATTATATACTTAAGGTTTTAACTTGTTTATTTACCCGGTATGTCTGTGTGGACACATGTAAGGGTATATAATAGACTGTTAATAACACATATTACGTACAAATTGTTGAAAAATGGCGTGGTAGCCACATGTAGTCACTGCATAATCACCAGTGTATCGTTATTTGATTAATCACCTTCTTGTCGATACTACTAGACCCGATTGAAATATTCTTATTTCATTTCTGTCAAATGGTTTGCTAAGGTGTTGTTTGATAGCCTCTGAATCAAGTTAATAGATGGTTTCGAAATAGTCTGATAAATCATCTCATTCATGTCTGCCATTCTTTGAAACATTTTCTCCTTTGTATCAAGTTGTGGTAACCAACCAAATTAAACCGTTGAAATGATGTATCGTGTATTTTTACCCAGCCACTTTTTCTACACGATAAGTGAACAATATCTCATCTTATTTCCTCAAACTGATCGATGGGTGCAAGTCATTCCATCATGGTTTGTGGCGGTATCAAATTGTTTGGTTCTATATATAATGTATTTAGCCTAAGCACCAAATAAATGTTTAAAAAAGCATCTCGTATACGTATATCTCACCACACTTACTAGCCAACTCAAATTCATAAATATAAAGTTTTAATCTACAATGTAAGTGAAATAAAAAATGTTGGAACGAAATAGTGTCTAAAGTGTTTTATTGAATTCATGACTTTGTATTAATACTCACCTTCAACTTCCGCTTCCCCAACTATTGCCTTGATAGAGTAACTTCGTTTTTGAGAACCACCATTGATATAATCGCGTACTTGGTTTTCAACTAAGCTGGCTTGTAGATTTCCACCAACCCAACGCACAAGAGCATCACCTCCAGAGTTAAATGTTATAACACCTTTCCCAAACGACCATCCTATCATGTCACCAGCTTTAACAGCGATGCGTTCATTGGCAGGGACTTGATAAATAACTTCTGTATTAGTTGCCCCGGCTGGAATATCATTTATTCCAACAATATGGAATTGGGTTGATGTGTCAGCGACCTGCCTCCATACAACGGCTCGAAATGGATGGGATCTCTTGGCTTGGTAACGCCATTCCGAAACGGACCCGTCGCAAGTAATAACTTTAGAGGGCGACACCATTGTCCAACCGGGTGAATCTGGTCCACCACGGTTCCTAATGTCCCATCCTGCTAAACAGACTGTATCGGAAAGAATAATAAACCAGTGACAGTTAAAACTGTCACTGAATTAACAGACTTGCTCGAATGCTAAGAACTCTATATATTTTCACCCAGAATGAAAGGTTAGTTAATGAAAACCTCATGGGAGAATTAAAAAGTGACATTTAACAATTCACAGGTCAAACAGAATATAGATACAGATAGAGAATTATAATTCATGAAGTGTCTGAAAACAGTATAGAATAGTTCTAAAGGGATAAAGTTAAGATCCAAAATGTGGTATAATACATACGCGTATCACATGTTGATCCGATGTATCCTTCGTTGCAAGTACAGGTGTTTTGTGCAGAACATGTTCCGTGCACGCATTCTGGGACACAGATTGCTGTAAAGGACATACGCACATTAAAATTACTTATTCAGACAAGACATTGTGAACATTTAAATATTCAATGACCAAACAGAAAGCGTAATTAATTATTAATCATCAGTTGGGACTGGATTCGTATATTGTATATAATTCGTTATTTACCAGTCCCCCTGCAGCCTCGGCTCCTGTTACAGTTCATTTATTGTGTATGTGTATGAACCCTGAATACCTAATCACTTGGTCCCGATTCAAAGTGCTGTATGCAGCAAGTACCGGTAGCCGAGTGGTAAGGTCCCTATTCTAGTATACGGGAGATCGTGGGTTCCAGTCCCACGCAGATGAATGACCTTGCTTTCTTAGAGATGGGACATTCAGCAGCGTGGCTTGTTATGTATTTATTTCGCTCTTTTAGTTGGGATGAGCTTCTCTATTAAATTGTATTTACCTTTCTGCTCGTCCCTTTGCCCCTTTGTGGTATCCTGATTGTGGTTCTCTACACTGTTTTACACTTGGGACTGGTTTAGTATATTGTATATTTATCATAGACTTACGGTTTTTATTTGATTATTTACCATATATGTCTGTGTGGACACAAGCATGGGTATAGAATAAAGAAAAAAATATTGAAAAATATTATACAGTCATCACAAGAAGAAACTGACCAGGTAATAAATGTGCTAATAACTCTAAAAGTATAACTCCTACATGAACATATTAAATTATAAACATGTTGAGAAATTTCTCTTCTTGAATTTGAGATATTACACGCTAAAAATGGCTGATTATAAAGGAAGTTATAATCTTAAATGTACTGTCAAGTCTGATTTTCATTTTAACATTTTCATTTTCAACACGGGGACTCAGACCGTCAAATTATTGATTACTGGTAGTGGTAGTGCCAATTCACCCGTCGATGGCCTGGTTCTTGGATAGTCGACCGGTGGCATTGTTACGGTTGATCAATACGGCACACACGCTTTACCTGTCATACTCTCCCCGTGTTGAAAAGAAAATGTTAAAATGAAAATCAGACTTGCCCTAACGTTTGGGACCGTAACTTCTTCATTAATCAACCATTCTTAGCGTGTAATATCTCAAATTCAAGAAGAGAAATTTCTCAACAACTTTATAATTAAATATGTTTATGTAGGAGTTATACTTGTAGAGTTATCAGCATGTGTATTACCTGGTCAGTTACTTATTGTGATGACTGTATAATACGTACGCGTAAGCAAAGGGATAAAGTTAAGATCTAAAATGTGTTATAATACATACGCGTGTCACATGTTGGTCCGGTGTATCCTTCATAGCAAGTACAAGAAATTGGTGCAGAACATGTTCCTTGAACGCATTCTGGGACACAAATTGCTGTAAAAGACATACGCACATTGCAATAATATTATTTATTAAGACAGGACACTATGAACAATTTAAACATTCATTGACCAAACAGAAAGCGTAATTAACTATTAATCATAAACTTTAGGATTTTATTTGTTTATTTACCCGGTATGTCTGTGTGGACACATGTATGGGTATAGAATAGCGTGTTAATAACACAAATTATGTACAAATTGTTAAAAAAAGGCGTGGTAGCCACATTTTGTTACTGCATAATCACCAGTGTATCGTTTTTTGATTAACCACCTTATTGTCGATATTACTAGCCTCGATTGAAATATTATTATTTCATTTCTGTCAAATGGTTTGAGAAGATGTTGTTTGATAGCCTCGGATCAAGTTAATAGATGGTTTCGAAATAGTCTGATAAATCATCTCATTCATGTCTGCCATTCTTTGAAACATTTTCTCCTTTGTATCAAGGTGTGGTAACCAGCCAAATTAAACCGCTGAAATGATGTATCGTGTATTTTTACATAGCCACTTTTTCTATACGATATTGTGAACAATATCTGATCTTATTTCCTCAAACTAATCGATGAGTGCAAGTCATTCCATCATGGTTTGTGGTGGTATAACAGTGTTTTGATTTATATCTAACGTATTTAGCCTAAGCACCAAATAAATTAAATCAAAAACATCTTGTATACGTATATCTCACCACACTTACCAGCCAACTCAAATTCATAAAAAATAAAGTTTTAATCTACAATGAAAGTAAAATAGAAAATGTTGGAACGAAATAGTGTCTAAAGTGTTTTATTGAATTCATGACTTTGTATATATAAATACCCACCTTCAACTTCCGTTTCCCCAACTGTTGCCTTGATAGAGTAACTTCGTTTTTGAGAACCACCATTGATATCGCGTACTTGGTTTTGAGCTAAAGTGGCGTGTAGATTTCCACCAACCCAACGCACAAGAGCATCACCTCCAGAGTTAAATGTTAAAACACCTTTCCCAAACGACCATCCTATCATATCACCAGCTTTTACAGCGATGCGTTCGTTGGCAGGGACTTGATAAATAACTTCTGTATTAGTTTCCCCGGCTGGAATATCATTTATTCCAACAATATGGAATTGGGTTGATATGTCAGCGACCTGCCTCCATACAACGGCTCGAAATGGATGGGATCTCTTGGCTTGGTAACGCCATTCCGAAACGGACCCGTTGCAAGTAATAACTTTAGATGGCGACACCATTGTCCAACCTTGTGAATCTGGTCCACCACGGTTCCGAATGTCCCATCCTGCTAAACAGACTATATCGGAAAGAATAATAAACAGACTTGCTCGAATGCTAAGAACTATATATATTTTCACCCAGAATGAGAAGTTATTTAATGAAAACCTCATGGAAGAATTTAAAAGTGACATTTAACAATTCACAGGTCAAACAGAATATAGATACAGATAAAGAATTATAATTCATTAAGTGTCTGAAAATAGTAAAGAATAGTTCTAAAGGGATAAAGTTAAGATCCAAAATGTGGTATAATACATACGCGTATCACATGTTGATCCGATGTATCCTTCGTTGCAAGTACAGGTGTTTGGTGCAGAACATGTTCCTTGCACGCATTCTAGGACACAGATTGCTGTAAAGGACATACGCACATTAAAATTACTCATTCAGACAAAACATTGTGAACATTTAAATATTCTATGACCAAACAGAAAGCGTAATTAACTATTAATCATCAGTTGGGACTGGATTCGTATATTTTGTATATAATTCGTTATTTACCAGTCCCCCTGCAGCCTCGGCTCCTGTTACAGTTCGTTTATCGTGTTTGTGTATGAACCTCGATCACCTAATCACTTGGTCCCGATTAAAAGTGCTGTATTCAGAAAGTACCGGTGGCCGAGTGGTTAGCCCGGGGTTAGCCCCTATATACGTTGAATGTCGTTTTTCGAGATGGGACATTCAGCAGCGCGGCTTGTTATGTGTTTATTTCGCTCTTATAGATGGGATTAGCTTCTCTGTTATATTGTATTTACCTTTCTGCTCGTCCTTCTGTATACCTTCGGTTATCCTGATTGTGGTTCTCAACACTGTTTCAGTTGGGACTGGTTTTGTATATTGTATATTATTATTAATCACAGGCTTACGGTTTTTATTTGTTTATTTACTCTGTATGTCTGTGTGGACACAAGTATGGGTATAGAATGAAGAAAAAATATTGAAAAATATTGTATAATACATACGCGTAGCAAAGGGATAAAGTTAAGATCTAAAATGTGTTATAATACATACGCGTGTCACATGTTGATCCGGTGTATCCTTCATTGCAAGTACAAGTGTTTGGTGCAGAGCATGTTCCTTGCACGCATTCTGGGACACAGATTGCTGTAAAAGACATACGCACATTGCAATAATATTACTTATTAAGACAAGACACTATGAACAATTTAATCATTCATTTCCTAGACAGAAAGCGAAATTAACTATTAATTATATACTTAAGGTTTTAACTTGTTTATTTACCCGGTATGTCTGTGTGGACACATGTAAGGGTATATAATAGACTGTTAATAACACATATTACGTACAAATTGTTGAAAAATGGCGTGGTAGCCACATGTAGTCACTGCATAATCACCAGTGTATCGTTATTTGATTAATCACCTTCTTGTCGATACTACTAGACCCGATTGAAATATTCTTATTTCATTTCTGTCAAATGGTTTGCTAAGGTGTTGTTTGATAGCCTCTGAATCAAGTTAATAGATGGTTTCGAAATAGTCTGATAAATCATCTCATTCATGTCTGCCATTCTTTGAAACATTTTCTCCTTTGTATCAAGTTGTGGTAACCAACCAAATTAAACCGTTGAAATGATGTATCGTGTATTTTTACCCAGCCACTTTTTCTACACGATAAGTGAACAATATCTCATCTTATTTCCTCAAACTGATCGATGGGTGCAAGTCATTCCATCATGGTTTGTGGCGGTATGAAATTGTTTGGTTCTATATATAATGTATTTAGCCTAAGCACCAAATAAATGTTTAAAAAAGCATCTCGTATACGTATATCTCACCACACTTACTAGCCAACTCAAATTCATAAATATAAAGTTTTAATCTACAATGTAAGTGAAATAAAAAATGTTGGAACGAAATAGTGTCTAAAGTGTTTTATTGAATTCATGACTTTGTATTAATACTCACCTTCAACTTCCGCTTCCCCAACTATTGCCTTGATAGAGTAACTTCGTTTTTGAGAACCACCATTGATATAATCGCGTACTTGGTTTTCAACTAAGCTGGCGTGTAGATTTCCACCAACCCAACGCACAAGAGCATCACCTCCAGAGTTAAATGTTAAAACACCTTTCCCAAACGACCATCCTATCATGTCACCAGCTTTAACAGCGATGCGTTCATTGGCAGGGACTTGATAAATAACTTCTGTATTAGTTGCCCCGGCTGGAATATCATTTATTCCAACAATATGGAATTGGGTTGATGTGTCAGCGACCTGCCTCCATACAACGGCTCGAAATGGATGGGATCTCTTGGCTTGGTAACGCCATTCCGAAACGGACCCGTCGCAAGTAATAACTTTAGAGGGCGACACCATTGTCCAACCGGGTGAATCTGGTCCACCACGGTTCCTAATGTCCCATCCTGCTAAACAGACTGTATCGGAAAGAATAATAAACCAGTGACAGTTAAAACTGTCACTGAATTAACAGACTTGCTCGAATGCTAAGAACTCTATATATTTTCACCCAGAATGAAAGGTTAGTTAATGAAAACCTCATGGGAGAATTAAAAAGTGACATTTAACAATTCACAGGTCAAACAGAATATAGATACAGATAGAGAATTATAATTCATGAAGTGTCTGAAAACAGTATAGAATAGTTCTAAAGGGATAAAGTTAAGATCCAAAATGTGGTATAATACATACGCGTATCACATGTTGATCCGATGTATCCTTCGTTGCAAGTACAGGTGTTTTGTGCAGAACATGTTCCGTGCACGCATTCTGGGACACAGATTGCTGTAAAGGACATACGCACATTAAAATTACTTATTCAGACAAGACATTGTGAACATTTAAATATTCAATGACCAAACAGAAAGCGTAATTAATTATTAATCATCAGTTGGGACTGGATTCGTATATTGTATATAATTCGTTATTTACCAGTCCCCCTGCAGCCTCGGCTCCTGTTACAGTTCATTTATTGTGTATGTGTATGAACCCTGAATACCTAATCACTTGGTCCCGATTCAAAGTGCTGTATGCAGCAAGTACCGGTAGCCGAGTGGTAAGGTCCCTATTCTAGTATACGGGAGATCGTGGGTTCCAGTCCCACGCAGATGAATGACCTTGCTTTCTTAGAGATGGGACATTCAGCAGCGTGGCTTGTTATGTATTTATTTCGCTCTTTTAGTTGGGATGAGCTTCTCTATTAAATTGTATTTACCTTTCTGCTCGTCCCTTTGCCCCTTTGTGGTATCCTGATTGTGGTTCTCTACACTGTTTTACACTTGGGACTGGTTTAGTATATTGTATATTTATCATAGACTTACGGTTTTTATTTGATTATTTACCATATATGTCTGTGTGGACACAAGCATGGGTATAGAATAAAGAAAAAAATATTGAAAAATATTATACAGTCATCACAAGAAGAAACTGACCAGGTAATAAATGTGCTAATAACTCTAAAAGTATAACTCCTACATGAACATATTAAATTATAAACATGTTGAGAAATTTCTCTTCTTGAATTTGAGATATTACACGCTAAAAATGGCTGATTATAAAGGAAGTTATAATCTTAAATGTACTGTCAAGTCTGATTTTCATTTTAACATTTTCATTTTCAACACGGGGACTCAGACCGTCAAATTATTGATTACTGGTAGTGGTAGTGCCAATTCACCCGTCGATGGCCTGGTTCTTGGATAGTCGACCGGTGGCATTGTTACGGTTGATCAATACGGCACACACGCTTTACCTGTCATACTCTCCCCGTGTTGAAAAGAAAATGTTAAAATGAAAATCAGACTTGCCCTAACGTTTGGGACCGTAACTTCTTCATTAATCAACCATTCTTAGCGTGTAATATCTCAAATTCAAGAAGAGAAATTTCTCAACAACTTTATAATTAAATATGTTTATGTAGGAGTTATACTTGTAGAGTTATCAGCATGTGTATTACCTGGTCAGTTACTTATTGTGATGACTGTATAATACGTACGCGTAAGCAAAGGGATAAAGTTAAGATCTAAAATGTGTTATAATACATACGCGTGTCACATGTTGGTCCGGTGTATCCTTCATAGCAAGTACAAGAAATTGGTGCAGAACATGTTCCTTGAACGCATTCTGGGACACAAATTGCTGTAAAAGACATACGCACATTGCAATAATATTATTTATTAAGACAGGACACTATGAACAATTTAAACATTCATTGACCAAACAGAAAGCGTAATTAACTATTAATCATAAACTTTAGGATTTTATTTGTTTATTTACCCGGTATGTCTGTGTGGACACATGTATGGGTATAGAATAGCGTGTTAATAACACAAATTATGTACAAATTGTTAAAAAAAGGCGTGGTAGCCACATTTTGTTACTGCATAATCACCAGTGTATCGTTTTTTGATTAACCACCTTATTGTCGATATTACTAGCCTCGATTGAAATATTATTATTTCATTTCTGTCAAATGGTTTGAGAAGATGTTGTTTGATAGCCTCGGATCAAGTTAATAGATGGTTTCGAAATAGTCTGATAAATCATCTCATTCATGTCTGCCATTCTTTGAAACATTTTCTCCTTTGTATCAAGGTGTGGTAACCAGCCAAATTAAACCGCTGAAATGATGTATCGTGTATTTTTACATAGCCACTTTTTCTATACGATATTGTGAACAATATCTGATCTTATTTCCTCAAACTAATCGATGAGTGCAAGTCATTCCATCATGGTTTGTGGTGGTATAACAGTGTTTTGATTTATATCTAACGTATTTAGCCTAAGCACCAAATAAATTAAATCAAAAACATCTTGTATACGTATATCTCACCACACTTACCAGCCAACTCAAATTCATAAAAAATAAAGTTTTAATCTACAATGAAAGTAAAATAGAAAATGTTGGAACGAAATAGTGTCTAAAGTGTTTTATTGAATTCATGACTTTGTATATATAAATACCCACCTTCAACTTCCGTTTCCCCAACTGTTGCCTTGATAGAGTAACTTCGTTTTTGAGAACCACCATTGATATCGCGTACTTGGTTTTGAGCTAAAGTGGCGTGTAGATTTCCACCAACCCAACGCACAAGAGCATCACCTCCAGAGTTAAATGTTAAAACACCTTTCCCAAACGACCATCCTATCATATCACCAGCTTTTACAGCGATGCGTTCGTTGGCAGGGACTTGATAAATAACTTCTGTATTAGTTTCCCCGGCTGGAATATCATTTATTCCAACAATATGGAATTGGGTTGATATGTCAGCGACCTGCCTCCATACAACGGCTCGAAATGGATGGGATCTCTTGGCTTGGTAACGCCATTCCGAAACGGACCCGTTGCAAGTAATAACTTTAGATGGCGACACCATTGTCCAACCTTGTGAATCTGGTCCACCACGGTTCCGAATGTCCCATCCTGCTAAACAGACTATATCGGAAAGAATAATAAACAGACTTGCTCGAATGCTAAGAACTATATATATTTTCACCCAGAATGAGAAGTTATTTAATGAAAACCTCATGGAAGAATTTAAAAGTGACATTTAACAATTCACAGGTCAAACAGAATATAGATACAGATAAAGAATTATAATTCATTAAGTGTCTGAAAATAGTAAAGAATAGTTCTAAAGGGATAAAGTTAAGATCCAAAATGTGGTATAATACATACGCGTATCACATGTTGATCCGATGTAGCCTTCGTTGCAAGTACAGGTGTTTGGTGCAGAACATGTTCCTTGCACGCATTCTAGGACACAGATTGCTGTAAAGGACATACGCACATTAAAATTACTCATTCAGACAAAACATTTAAATATTCTATGACCAAACAGAAAGCGTAATTAACTATTAATCATCAGTTGGGACTGGATTCGTATATTGTATATAATTCGTTATTTACCAGTCCCCCTGCAGCCTCGGCTCCTGTTACAGTTCCTTTATTGTGTTTGTGAATGAACCTCGATCACCTAATCACTTGGTCCCGATTCAAAGTGCTGTATTCAGAAAGTACCGGTGGCCGAGAGGTTAGGCCACTTATACGGGAGATCGTGGGTTCGAGTCCCACGCCGATGAATGACCTTGCTTTGTTAGAGATGGGACATTCAGCAGCGTGGCTTGTTATGTGTTTATTTCGCTCAGGCTTTTAGTTGGGATGAGCCTCTCTATTAAATTGTGTTTACCTTTCTGCTTGTCCCTTTGCCCCTTTGTATACCTTCGGTTATTCTGATTGTGGTTCTCAACACTGTTTCAGTTTCAACTGGTTTTGTATATTGTATATTATTATTTATCACAGGCTTACGGTTTTTATTTGTTTATTTACTCTGTATGTCTGTGTGGACACAAGTATGGGTATAGAATGAAGAAAAAATATTGGAAAATATTGTATAATACATACGCGTAGCAAAGGGATAAAGTCAAGATCTAAAATGTGTTATAATACATACGCGTGTCACATGTTGATCCGGTGTATCCTTCATTGCAAGTACAAGTGTTTGGTGCAGAGCATGTTCCTTGCACGCATTCTGGGACACAGATTGCTGTAAAAGACATACGCACATTGCAATAAAATTACGTATTAAGACAAGACAGTATGAACAATTTAAACATTCATTTCCTAGACAGAAAGCGAAATTAACTATTAATCATATACTTCAGGTTTTTACTTGTTTATTTACCCGGTATGTCTGTGTGGACACATGTATGGGTATAAAATAGCGTGTTAATAACATACATATGTACACATTGTTAATAAAGGCGTGGTAGCCACATTGAGCCACTGCCTAATCAGCAGTGTATCGTTTATATTTGATTAACCACCTTCTTGTCGATAGACTAGCCTCGATTAATAAGTTCTTATTTCATTTCTGTCAAATGGTTTGCTAAATAGTTGTTTGATAGCCTCGGATTCAAGGTCATAGATGGTTTTCAAATAATCTGATCATCTCATACATATCTGCCATTCTTGAAACATTTTCACCTTTGTATCAAGGCGTGGTAACAAATTAAATCGCTGAATTGATGTTTCGTGTATTTTGACCCAGCCACTTTTTCTATACGATAAGTGAACAATATCTCGTCGTATTTCCTCAAACTGATCAATGGGTGCAAACCATTTTATCATGGTTTGTGGTGGTATGAAAGTGTTTGGATTTATATCTAACGCATTAAACTTAAGCACCAAATAAAGTAACGTATATAATATCTCACCACACTTACCATCATTACAAATGCCACCAAATACCTTGACTTCACACAGCGTCAAAGATCCAGTGCCTGGTAATTCTACGCTAAGATATTGTCCTTCAATATTGCATGTTAATTCTATAGCGTTATTTTTGTTGATCTCACTCATTGATATACGGCCGCATTCTTTGTTGTTTCTGTTTTCGTCGGACCCCACACGGACGATAGCTCCGTTAAGCCTCTCCTCTATTATAAGGTGAGATAAGAGGATGTACTGGTAAATCAAACTTGCATTCAATAGCTTTAATGAACTCCAGATATACCACATTGTTGGTCATTATTATTGTAGGATGAAATGATGAGAGACAATGACATTTTGAATCAAGATGTTTTTAGCTCACTTCAGATATTGTTTATTAAACTGTTCCCATAAACAAGATAAACAGACAAAACGCGTGTGTTGTTGGTTTTATCTTGTTTGCTTGGTTCTGTTTTAATTTAGGCAGATAAGATTCCCTGGTTTAAAATACAGGAGCATTCGCGTATACAGGGTGTATCAAAAAAAATAGGACACTTTTTCATGACGGTGTAATACTTGTAATAATCATTGGACCATGACCAATTTAGTCTCAACGTAAAGCCCAATTAATTATTATGATATCATTGAGATATATTACGCTCCTAAACATTGTGCTACTACGTGGTACATGTTCTGTCGAGCACTTTCATAATTCGAGATGGTGCATTGTTTGTGTAGCCTTGACATTTGATCAAGACGTAATACTGTTGCTTTATGCAAAGCACGCTCTTTTGAGCTTGTGCACTTTGGTATTCACAGGCATTGTGCTATGGGACACATGACTGAGCTTGGTTTTTGACTTGGATCAGTCGTGCCGTTCAGTCTCGGGATTTACTCTGAGCTGCACTGACGAGTTCTAACTAGAACGAAACAGTAGTATTGTATGCAGATTGAGATATATTACGCTCCTAAACATTGTGCTACTACGTGGTACATGTTCTGTCGAGCACTTTCATATTTCGAGATGGTGCATTGTTTGTGTAGCCTTGACATTTGATCAAGACGTAATACTGTTGCTTTATGCAAAGCACGCTCTTTTGAGCTTGTGCACTTTGGTATTCACAGGCATTGTGCTATGGGACACATGACTGAGCTTGGTTTTTGACTTGGATCAGTAGTGCCGTTCAGTCTCGGGATTTACTCTGAGCTGCACTGACGAGTTCTAACTAGAACGAAACAGTAGTATTGTATGCAGATTGAGATATATATATATATATAAATATTTCAAATATATTGTCATATATATATATATATATATATTCTGTTTCTTTTAATGCAAATACACATAAGCACAGTTGCACGCTTCGTGAATTTCTTTTTTGCGTTCATTAATATATTTACCTTAGGATGTTTAGAAGCGTATTGTGACCAAATACCAAAATACCGGTAAAAAGCATGGCATAGTATTAAAATATGCGAAAATTCAAGGTGGGTTCAAAAGGACAATACCCCGGCTTGGTCACTTAAAGTGTTAAAAATATCAGGATAAACTTAACAGAAAAAATGAACTCAATTTCTACCGTATACTTACTGCAGCAATCTTGTCTGTTGTAAATTACCACTTTACCAACACAAACTTCATTACCAATATCAACTTCCCACCATGCTCCTTGATCGTTGTCTATCGGATAACAATAACCAAATTGGAAATCATTAATAATCATTAAACCAATATCTGACAACTGACATACAAGCCCCCATTTCTCTTGATGTCTTATGACGAAAGCTGACGGAGCAAATTCAAATGGATAGTATCTTTACGCTAAGAATGAAAATAGCCAAAACACTGAACAATAGATTTCGAAAATGCATTACGTGACAAGCAAAGACTTACATTACAATCGAATTAGGGGACTTTGGTTTATATTCTAGGCTTTATAGTTATAGTCAGCAGGTCAGTCTTAAATCTTGGATTTCATATAATAATAATAATAATAATAATGGCAGCTTATAATGCGCCAACATTCAACAAAATTGTTGCTCCAGGCGCATCAAATATATATTTTAACTATACGGAAATGCACTATGTAAACTGGGAAATCAAATCATATACGATACGGTAACGAGATTTGTCAGAAAGATCAATGTGGCTTGTTAATATTCAAAACAAGTGAAACTGTAAGGAAACTTACTTGTATGGGTACATGACCGACCGTTGTATTTAGGGTTTGTCGTCCCATCAATAGCCCTGTCGGGTTTTCCGCTATGACCAGTACTACTTTGTGTTGCCCTTTTTCCGACTAACCCAATTTCCGCAGCTGTAGAAGATGAGAATAATAATACTAATTATTATAATTATAATGATAATAATAATAATAATAATAATAATAATAATAATAATAATAATAATAATAATAATAATAATAATAATCAAGCTAATTCCAAAAGGATTACATATTTCATTAGGAATAACATTATGAACAAGTTAATCTACATTTAACCATTCTTGATTCAAGAAGAATATAGCAATGGATCATTTATTACTATTTATCTGTTTGAAAGAAGAATAGATAGTCAATGAACAAAGAAAAAACATTGAACATTTTGTATAATAATACATACGCGTATCACATGTTGATCCGGTGTATCCGTCATTACAAGTACAAGCGTTCGGTGCAGAACATGTTCCTTGCACGCAGACTTGAGCACAGATTGCTGTAAAGGACATACATTTCATTGTAAAGTAAGGGACATTTAACAATTTACATGTCAAACAGTATATAGATACGGATGAAGAATTAAAATTCATTAAGTGTCTGACAACAGTAAAGAACAGTTTTAAAGGGATAAAGTTAAGATCTAAAATATGTTATAATACATACGCGTGTCACATGTTGATCCGGTGTATCCTTCATTGCAAGTACAAGTGTTTGTTGGTGCAGAGCATGTTCCTTGCACGCATTCTGGGACACAGATTGCTGTAAAAGACATACGCACATTGCAATAAAATTACGTATTAAGAAAACACACTATGAACAATTTAACATTCATTTCCTAGAGAGAAAGCGTAATTAACTATTAATCATAATATACTTAAGTTTTTAACTTGTTTATTTACCCGGTATGTGTGTGTTGACACATGTATGAGTATATTTAGCGTGTTAATAACATATTATGTTAACATTGTTAATAAAGGCGTGGTAGCCACTGCATATAATCAGCAGTGTATCGTTATTTGATTAAACACCTTCTTGTCGATATTACTAGCCTCGATTAATATATTCTTATTTCATCAAATGGTTTGCTAAATAGTTGTTTGATAGCCTCGGATTCAAGGTCATAGATGGTTTTCAAATAGTCTGATCATCTCATACATATCTGCCATTCTTTGAAACATTTTCACCTTTGTATCAAGGCTTGATAACCAAAATAATCCGTTGAATTGATGTTTCGTGTAGTTTTACCTAGCGACTTTTTCTATACGATAAGTGAACAATATCTCGTCGTATTTCCTCAAACTGATCAATGGGTGCATGCAAATAATTTTATCATGGTTTGTGGTGGTATGAAAGTGTTTGGATTTATATCTAACGTATTAAACTTAAACACCAAATAAAGCACCGTATATCTCACCACACTTACCATCATTACAAATGCCACCAAATGCCTTGACTTCACACAGCGTCAAATGTCCAGTGCCTGGTAATTCTACGCTAAGATATTGTCCTTCAATATTACATGTTAATTCTATAGCGTTATTTTTGTTGATCTCACTCATTGATATACGGCCGCATTCTTTGTTGTTTCTGTCTTCGTTGGACCCCACACGGACGATAGCTCCGTTTAGCCTCTCCTCTTTATAAGGTGAGATAAGAGGATGTACTGGTAAATCAAACTTGCATTCAATAGCTTCATGAACTCCAGATATACCACATTGTTGATCATTATTATTGTAGGATGAATTGATGAGAGACAACGACATTTTGAATCAAGATGTTTTAAGCTCACTTTAGATATTGTTTATTTAACTGTTCCCATAAAACAAGATAAACAGACAAAACGCGTATGTCGTTGGTTTTATCTTGTTTGCTAGGTTCTAAGATCCCTGGTTTAAAGGACAGGGGCATTCGCGTATACATGTATATTAGTTGGTACTGGTCGTAACATTTCTGTTAAGTGTACATGATATGTACATAGTGCGATTGTTAAATTCATTTTTCCTGTTGAATTTGTCATATATCTATTCTTTCCGTTTCTATTATTGCAAATACACATAAGCGCAGTTGCACGCTTCGTGAATTTTTTTTTGCGTTAATATATTTACCTTGGCGTGTTTAGATGCGTATTGTGACAAACACAAAAATACCGGTAAAAAAACATGGCATAGTAGTAAAATATGCGAAAATTCAAGGTGGGTTCATCAGAACTCTACCCGGCTTGGTCACTTAAAGTGTCAAAAATAACAGGATAAACTTAACAGAAAAAAATGAACTCAATTTCTACCGTATACTTACTGCAGCAATCTTGTCTGTTGTAAATGACCACTCTACCAACACAAACTTCATTACCAATATCAACTTGCCACCATGCTCCTTGATTGGTATCTATCGGATAACAATAACAAAATTGAAAATCATTAATAATCATTGAAAAATATCATTCATTATTTTGCATAAGAATTATTATAATTGCTTTCATGATGAACAACTGTTTTACATCATTGGTGGAGCCTGTTTTTCAATTTACATTCTTTCTTGGGCTATAAAACGCTATGAATCTTTTCAATTCTGACAAATGACATACAAGCCCCCATTTCTCTTGATGTCTTATGACGAAAGCCGACGGAGCAAATTCAAATGGATAGTATCTTTACGCTAAGAATGAAAATAGCCACCACACTGAACATTATATACAACCGAATTATGGGACTTTGGTTTATATTCTAGGCTTTATAGTTATGACTTTGGTTTATATTCTAGGCTTTATAGTTATAGTCAGTCTTAAATTTTGGTTTTTATATATATATTCTAACTATACGGAAATGCACTATGTAAACTGGGCAATCCTATACGATACGGTAACGGAATTTGTCAGAAAGATCAATGTGGCTTGTTACTATTCAAAACAAGTGAAACGGTTGGAAGGAAACTTACTTGTATGGGAACATGACCGACCATTGTATTTAGGGTTTGTCCTCCCATCAATAGCCCTGTCGGGTTTTCCGCCACTACCAATACTACTTTGTGTTGCCCTTTTTCCGACTAACCCAATTTCCGCAGCTGTAGAAGATGAGAAAAATAATACTAATTATTATAATTATAATGATAATAATAATAATAATAATAATAATAATCATCCTAATAGTGGAATAAGGCGAATTTCTTTTGACGAAAATTCGCCTTAACGTCATTTTAAACCATTCACATCGCCCTAACGAACAAAAGACGGAATAAAACGCATTGTTCTCTGTCGCCTTAATGACGGTTTTAGGCGTATAATAATAATAATAATAATAATAATAATAATAATCAAGCTAATTCCCACCTTCAGTCAAAAGTCCTATGTTGTATTTTTCGCCTCAACGTCATTTAAGACAAAAGGTTTTTCCACATAGCATCAAGAAACGGAAACCATGTTATCGTTCTCTATCCCCTTGTTTTTAAGACATTACCTTAAACAAGTAGTCAACATGCAGCCTAATTACACCCTTATTTAAGAGTTTGCATGCTTCTCTTTCCAAGTCGACTTCCTGACAAGAATTGAACAAAATTGTAGCACAAGAGGGTTTTGCTAAATAAATCCAGTTTTTCAACTAGGTTAAAGTTTTATGAGGATCATTGCTGTACAAAAGGATTACATATTTCATTAGGAATAACATTATGAACAAGTTAATCTACATTTAACCATTCTTGATTCAAGAAGAATATAGCAATGGATAATTTATTACTATTTATCTGTTTGAAAGAAGAATAGATAGTCAATGAACAAAGAAAAAACATTGAACATTTTGTATAATAATACATACGCGTATCACATGTTGATCCGGTGTATCCGTCATTACAAGTACAAGCGTTCGGTGCAGAACATGTTCCTTGCACGCAGGCTTGAGCACAGATTGCTGTAAAGGACATACATTTCATTGTAAAGTAAGGAACATTTAACAATTTACATGTCAAACAGTATATAGATACGGATGAAGAATTAAAATTCATTAAGTGTCTGACAACAGTAAAGAACAGTTTTAAAGGGATAAAGTTAAGATCTAAAATATGTTATAATACATACGCGTGTCACATGTTGATCCGGTGTATCCTTCATTGCAAGTACAAGTGTTTGTTGGTGCAGAGCATGTTCCTTGCACGCATTCTGGGACACAGATTGCTGTAAAAGACATACGCACATTGCAATAAAATTACGTATTAAGAAAACACACTATGAACAATTTAACATTCATTTCCTAGAGAGAAAGCGTAATTAACTATTAATCATAATATACTTAAGTTTTTTACTTGTTTATTTACCCGGTATGTGTGTGTTGACACATGTATGAGTATATTTAGCGTGTTAATAACATATTATGTTAACATTGTTAATAAAGGCGTGGTAGCCACTGCATATAATCAGCAGTGTATCGTTATTTGATTAAACACCTTCTTGTCGATATTACTAGCCTCGATTAATATATTCTTATTTCATCAAATGGTTTGCTAAATAGTTGTTTGATAGCCTCGGATTCAAGGTCATAGATGGTTTTCAAATAGTCTGATCATCTCATACATATCTGCCATTCTTTGAAACATTTTCACCTTTGTATCAAGGCTTGATAACCAAAATAATCCGTTGAATTGATGTTTCGTGTAGTTTTACCTAGCGACTTTTTCTATACGATAAGTGAACAATATCTCGTCGTATTTCCTCAAACTGATCAATGGGTGCATGCAAATAATTTTATCATGGTTTGTGGTGGTATGAAAGTGTTTGTATTTATATCTAACGTATTAAACTTAAACACCAAATAAAGCACCGTATATCTCACCACACTTACCATCATTACAAATGCCACCAAATGCCTTGACTTCACACAGCGTCAAATGTCCAGTGCCTGGTAATTCTACGCTAAGATATTGTCCTTCAATATTACATGTTAATTCTATAGCGTTATTTTTGTTGATCTCACTCATTGATATACGGCCGCATTCTTTGTTGTTTCTGTCTTCGTTGGACCCCACACGGACGATAGCTCCGTTTAGCCTCTCCTCTTTATAAGGTGAGATAAGAGGATGTACTGGTAAATCAAACTTGCATTCAATAGCTTCATGAACTCCAGATATACCACATTGTTGATCATTATTATTGTAGGATGAATTGATGAGAGACAACGACATTTTGAATCAAGATGTTTTAAGCTCACTTTAGATATTGTTTATTTAACTGTTCCCATAAAACAAGATAAACAGACAAAACGCGTATGTCGTTGGTTTTATCTTGTTTGCTAGGTTCTAAGACCCCTGGTTTAAAGGACAGGGGCATTCGCGTATACATGTATATTAGTTGGTACTGGTCGTAACATTTCTGTTAAGTGTACATGATATGTACATAGTGCGATTGTTAAATTCATTTTTCCTGTTGAATTTGTCATATATCTATTCTTTCCGTTTCTATTATTGCAAATACACATAAGCGCAGTTGCACGCTTCGTGAATTTTTTTTGCGTTAATATATTTACCTTGGCGTGTTTAGATGCGTATTGTGACAAACACAAAAATACCGGTAAAAAAACATGGCATAGTAGTAAAATATGCGAAAATTCAAGGTGGGTTCATCAGAACTCTACCCGGCTTGGTCACTTAAAGTGTCAAAAATAACAGGATAAACTTAACAGAAAAAAATGAACTCAATTTCTACCGTATACTTACTGCAGCAATCTTGTCTGTTGTAAATGACCACTCTACCAACACAAACTTCATTACCAATATCAACTTGCCACCATGCTCCTTGATTGGTATCTATCGGATAACAATAACAAAATTGAAAATCATTAATAATCATTGAAAAATATCATTCATTATTTTGCATAAGAATTATTATAATTGCTTTCATGATGAACAACTGTTTTACATCATTGGTGGAGCCTGTTTTTCAATTTACATTCTTTCTTGGGCTATAAAACGCTATGAATCTTTTCAATTCTGACAAATGACATACAAGCCCCCATTTCTCTTGATGTCTTATGACGAAAGCCGACGGAGCAAATTCAAATGGATAGTATCTTTACGCTAAGAATGAAAATAGCCACCACACTGAACATTATATACAACCGAATTATGGGACTTTGGTTTATATTCTAGGCTTTATAGTTATGACTTTGGTTTATATTCTAGGCTTTATAGTTATAGTCAGTCTTAAATTTTGGTTTTTATATATATATTCTAACTATACGGAAATGCACTATGTAAACTGGGCAATCCTATACGATACGGTAACGGAATTTGTCAGAAAGATCAATGTGGCTTGTTACTATTCAAAACAAGTGAAACGGTTGGAAGGAAACTTACTTGTATGGGAACATGACCGACCATTGTATTTAGGGTTTGTCCTCCCATCAATAGCCCTGTCGGGTTTTCCGCCACTGCCAATACTACTTTGTGTTGCCCTTTTTCCGACTAACCCAATTTCCGCAGCTGTAGAAGATGAGAAAAATAATACTAATTATTATAATTATAATGATAATAATAATAATAATAATAATAATAATAATCATCCTAATAGTGGAATAAGGCGAATTTCTTTTGACGAAAATTCGCCTTAACGTCATTTTAAACCATTCACATCGCCCTAACGAACAAAAGACGGAATAAAACGCATTGTTCTCTGTCGCCTTAATGACGGTTTTAGGCGTATAATAATAATAATAATAATAATAATAATAATAATCAAGCTAATTCCCACCTTCAGTCAAAAGTCCTATGTTGTATTTTTCGCCTCAACGTCATTTAAGACAAAAGGTTTTTCCACATAGCATCAAGAAACGGAAACCATGTTATCGTTCTCTATCCCCTTGTTTTTAAGACATTACCTTAAACAAGTAGTCAACATGCAGCCTAATTACACCCTTATTTAAGAGTTTGCATGCTTCTCTTTCCAAGTCGACTTCCTGACAAGAATTGAACAAAATTGTAGCACAAGAGGGTTTTGCTAAATAAATCCAGTTTTTCAACTAGGTTAAAGTTTTATGAGGATCATTGCTGTACAAAAGGATTACATATTTCATTAGGAATAACATTATGAACAAGTTAATCTACATTTAACCATTCTTGATTCAAGAAGAATATAGCAATGGATAATTTATTACTATTTATCTGTTTGAAAGAAGAATAGATAGTCAATGAACAAAGAAAAAACATTGAACATTTTGTATAATAATACATACGCGTATCACATGTTGATCCGGTGTATCCGTCATTACAAGTACAAGCGTTCGGTGCAGAACATGTTCCTTGCACGCAGGCTTGAGCACAGATTGCTGTAAAGGACATACATTTCATTGTAAAGTAAGGAACATTTAACAATTTACATGTCAAACAGTATATAGATACGGATGAAGAATTAAAATTCATTAAGTGTCTGACAACAGTAAAGAACAGTTTTAAAGGGATAAAGTTAAGATCTAAAATATGTTATAATACATACGCGTGTCACATGTTGATCCGGTGTATCCTTCATTGCAAGTACAAGTGTTTGTTGGTGCAGAGCATGTTCCTTGCACGCATTCTGGGACACAGATTGCTGTAAAAGACATACGCACATTGCAATAAAATTACGTATTAAGAAAACACACTATGAACAATTTAACATTCATTTCCTAGAGAGAAAGCGTAATTAACTATTAATCATAATATACTTAAGTTTTTTACTTGTTTATTTACCCGGTATGTGTGTGTTGACACATGTATGAGTATATTTAGCGTGTTAATAACATATTATGTTAACATTGTTAATAAAGGCGTGGTAGCCACTGCATATAATCAGCAGTGTATCGTTATTTGATTAAACACCTTCTTGTCGATATTACTAGCCTCGATTAATATATTCTTATTTCATCAAATGGTTTGCTAAATAGTTGTTTGATAGCCTCGGATTCAAGGTCATAGATGGTTTTCAAATAGTCTGATCATCTCATACATATCTGCCATTCTTTGAAACATTTTCACCTTTGTATCAAGGCTTGATAACCAAAATAATCCGTTGAATTGATGTTTCGTGTAGTTTTACCTAGCGACTTTTTCTATACGATAAGTGAACAATATCTCGTCGTATTTCCTCAAACTGATCAATGGGTGCATGCAAATAATTTTATCATGGTTTGTGGTGGTATGAAAGTGTTTGGATTTATATCTAACGTATTAAACTTAAACACCAAATAAAGCACCGTATATCTCACCACACTTACCATCATTACAAATGCCACCAAATGCCTTGACTTCACACAGCGTCAAATGTCCAGTGCCTGGTAATTCTACGCTAAGATATTGTCCTTCAATATTACATGTTAATTCTATAGCGTTATTTTTGTTGATCTCACTCATTGATATACGGCCGCATTCTTTGTTGTTTCTGTCTTCGTTGGACCCCACACGGACGATAGCTCCGTTTAGCCTCTCCTCTTTATAAGGTGAGATAAGAGGATGTACTGGTAAATCAAACTTGCATTCAATAGCTTCATGAACTCCAGATATACCACATTGTTGATCATTATTATTGTAGGATGAATTGATGAGAGACAACGACATTTTGAATCAAGATGTTTTAAGCTCACTTTAGATATTGTTTATTTAACTGTTCCCATAAAACAAGATAAACAGACAAAACGCGTATGTCGTTGGTTTTATCTTGTTTGCTAGGTTCTAAGATCCCTGGTTTAAAGGACAGGGGCATTCGCGTATACATGTATATTAGTTGGTACTGGTCGTAACATTTCTGTTAAGTGTACATGATATGTACATAGTGCGATTGTTAAATTCATTTTTCCTGTTGAATTTGTCATATATCTATTCTTTCCGTTTCTATTATTGCAAATACACATAAGCGCAGTTGCACGCTTCGTGAATTTTTTTTGCGTTAATATATTTACCTTGGCGTGTTTAGATGCGTATTGTGACAAACACAAAAATACCGGTAAAAAAACATGGCATAGTAGTAAAATATGCGAAAATTCAAGGTGGGTTCATCAGAACTCTACCCGGCTTGGTCACTTAAAGTGTCAAAAATAACAGGATAAACTTAACAGAAAAAAATGAACTCAATTTCTACCGTATACTTACTGCAGCAATCTTGTCTGTTGTAAATGACCACTCTACCAACACAAACTTCATTACCAATATCAACTTGCCACCATGCTCCTTGATTGGTATCTATCGGATAACAATAACAAAATTGAAAATCATTAATAATCATTGAAAAATATCATTCATTATTTTGCATAAGAATTATTATAATTGCTTTCATGATGAACAACTGTTTTACATCATTGGTGGAGCCTGTTTTTCAATTTACATTCTTTCTTGGGCTATAAAACGCTATGAATCTTTTCAATTCTGACAAATGACATACAAGCCCCCATTTCTCTTGATGTCTTATGACGAAAGCCGACGGAGCAAATTCAAATGGATAGTATCTTTACGCTAAGAATGAAAATAGCCACCACACTGAACATTATATACAACCGAATTATGGGACTTTGGTTTATATTCTAGGCTTTATAGTTATGACTTTGGTTTATATTCTAGGCTTTATAGTTATAGTCAGTCTTAAATTTTGGTTTTTATATATATATTCTAACTATACGGAAATGCACTATGTAAACTGGGCAATCCTATACGATACGGTAACGGAATTTGTCAGAAAGATCAATGTGGCTTGTTACTATTCAAAACAAGTGAAACGGTTGGAAGGAAACTTACTTGTATGGGAACATGACCGACCATTGTATTTAGGGTTTGTCCTCCCATCAATAGCCCTGTCGGGTTTTCCGCCACTACCAATACTACTTTGTGTTGCCCTTTTTCCGACTAACCCAATTTCCGCAGCTGTAGAAGATGAGAAAAATAATACTAATTATTATAATTATAATGATAATAATAATAATAATAATAATAATAATAATAATAATAATAATCATCCTAATAGTGGAATAAGGCGAATTTCTTTTAACGAAAATTCGCCTTAACGTCATTTTAAACCATTCACATCGCCCTAACGAACAAAAGACGGAATAAAACGCATTGTTCTCTGTCGCCTTAATGACGGTTTTAGGCGTATAATAATAATAATAATAATAATAATAATAATCAAGCTAATTCCCACCTTCAGTCAAAAGTCCTATGTTGTATTTTTCGCCTCAACGTCATTTAAGACAAAAGGTTTTTCCACATAGCATCAAGAAACGGAAACCATGTTATCGTTCTCTATCCCCTTGTTTTTAAGACATTACCTTAAACAAGTAGTCAACATGCAGCCTAATTACACCCTTATTTAAGAGTTTGCATGCTTCTCTTTCCAAGTCGACTTCCTGACAAGAATTGAACAAAATTGTAGCACAAGAGGGTTTTGCTAAATAAATCCAGTTTTTCAACTAGGTTAAAGTTTTATGAGGATCATTGCTGTACAAAAGGATTACATATTTCATTAGGAATAACATTATGAACAAGTTAATCTACATTTAACCATTCTTGATTCAAGAAGAATATAGCAATGGATCATTTATTACTATTTATCTGTTTGAAAGAAGAATAGATAGTCAATGAACAAAGAAAAAACATTGAACATTTTGTATAATAATACATACGCGTATCACATGTTGATCCGGTGTATCCGTCATTACAAGTACAAGCGTTCGGTGCAGAACATGTTCCTTGCACGCAGGCTTGAGCACAGATTGCTGTAAAGGACATACATTTCATTGTAAAGTAAGGGACATTTAACAATTTACATGTCAAACAGTATATAGATACGGATGAAGAATTAAAATTCATTAAGTGTCTGACAACAGTAAAGAACAGTTTTAAAGGGATAAAGTTAAGATCTAAAATATGTTATAATACATACGCGTGTCACATGTTGATCCGGTGTATCCTTCATTGCAAGTACAAGTGTTTGTTGGTGCAGAGCATGTTCCTTGCACGCATTCTGGGACACAGATTGCTGTAAAAGACATACGCACATTGCAATAAAATTACGTATTAAGAAAACACACTATGAACAATTTAACATTCATTTCCTAGAGAGAAAGCGTAATTAACTATTAATCATAATATACTTAAGTTTTTTACTTGTTTATTTACCCGGTATGTGTGTGTTGACACATGTATGAGTATATTTAGCGTGTTAATAACATATTATGTTAACATTGTTAATAAAGGCGTGGTAGCCACTGCATATAATCAGCAGTGTATCGTTATTTGATTAAACACCTTCTTGTCGATATTACTAGCCTCGATTAATATATTCTTATTTCATCAAATGGTTTGCTAAATAGTTGTTTGATAGCCTCGGATTCAAGGTCATAGATGGTTTTCAAATAGTCTGATCATCTCATACATATCTGCCATTCTTTGAAACATTTTCACCTTTGTATCAAGGCTTGATAACCAAAATAATCCGTTGAATTGATGTTTCGTGTAGTTTTACCTAGCGACTTTTTCTATACGATAAGTGAACAATATCTCGTCGTATTTCCTCAAACTGATCAATGGGTGCATGCAAATAATTTTATCATGGTTTGTGGTGGTATGAAAGTGTTTGGATTTATATCTAACGTATTAAACTTAAACACCAAATAAAGCACCGTATATCTCACCACACTTACCATCATTACAAATGCCACCAAATGCCTTGACTTCACACAGCGTCAAATGTCCAGTGCCTGGTAATTCTACGCTAAGATATTGTCCTTCAATATTACATGTTAATTCTATAGCGTTATTTTTGTTGATCTCACTCATTGATATACGGCCGCATTCTTTGTTGTTTCTGTCTTCGTTGGACCCCACACGGACGATAGCTCCGTTTAGCCTCTCCTCTTTATAAGGTGAGATAAGAGGATGTACTGGTAAATCAAACTTGCATTCAATAGCTTCATGAACTCCAGATATACCACATTGTTGATCATTATTATTGTAGGATGAATTGATGAGAGACAACGACATTTTGAATCAAGATGTTTTAAGCTCACTTTAGATATTGTTTATTTAACTGTTCCCATAAAACAAGATAAACAGACAAAACGCGTATGTCGTTGGTTTTATCTTGTTTGCTAGGTTCTAAGATCCCTGGTTTAAAGGACAGGGGCATTCGCGTATACATGTATATTAGTTGGTACTGGTCGTAACATTTCTGTTAAGTGTACATGATATGTACATAGTGCGATTGTTAAATTCATTTTTCCTGTTGAATTTGTCATATATCTATTCTTTCCGTTTCTATTATTGCAAATACACATAAGCGCAGTTGCACGCTTCGTGAATTTTTTTTGCGTTAATATATTTACCTTGGCGTGTTTAGATGCGTATTGTGACAAACACAAAAATACCGGTAAAAAAACATGGCATAGTAGTAAAATATGCGAAAATTCAAGGTGGGTTCATCAGAACTCTACCCGGCTTGGTCACTTAAAGTGTCAAAAATAACAGGATAAACTTAACAGAAAAAAATGAACTCAATTTCTACCGTATACTTACTGCAGCAATCTTGTCTGTTGTAAATGACCACTCTACCAACACAAACTTCATTACCAATATCAACTTGCCACCATGCTCCTTGATTGGTATCTATCGGATAACAATAACAAAATTGAAAATCATTAATAATCATTGAAAAATATCATTCATTATTTTGCATAAGAATTATTATAATTGCTTTCATGATGAACAACTGTTTTACATCATTGGTGGAGCCTGTTTTTCAATTTACATTCTTTCTTGGGCTATAAAACGCTATGAATCTTTTCAATTCTGACAAATGACATACAAGCCCCCATTTCTCTTGATGTCTTATGACGAAAGCCGACGGAGCAAATTCAAATGGATAGTATCTTTACGCTAAGAATGAAAATAGCCACCACACTGAACATTATATACAACCGAATTATGGGACTTTGGTTTATATTCTAGGCTTTATAGTTATGACTTTGGTTTATATTCTAGGCTTTATAGTTATAGTCAGTCTTAAATTTTGGTTTTTATATATATATTCTAACTATACGGAAATGCACTATGTAAACTGGGCAATCCTATACGATACGGTAACGGAATTTGTCAGAAAGATCAATGTGGCTTGTTACTATTCAAAACAAGTGAAACGGTTGGAAGGAAACTTACTTGTATGGGAACATGACCGACCATTGTATTTAGGGTTTGTCCTCCCATCAATAGCCCTGTCGGGTTTTCCGCCACTACCAATACTACTTTGTGTTGCCCTTTTTCCGACTAACCCAATTTCCGCAGCTGTAGAAGATGAGAAAAATAATACTAATTATTATAATTATAATGATAATAATAATAATAATAATAATAATAATAATAATAATAATAATAATCATCCTAATAGTGGAATAAGGCGAATTTCTTTTGACGAAAATTCGCCTTAACGTCATTTTAAACCATTCACATCGCCCTAACGAACAAAAGACGGAATAAAACGCATTGTTCTCTGTCGCCTTAATGACGGTTTTAGGCGTATAATAATAATAATAATAATAATAATAATAATAATAAAGCTAATTCCCACCTTCAGTCAAAAGTCCTATGTTGTATTTTTCGCCTCAACGTCATTTAAGACAAAAGGTTTTTCCACATAGCATCAAGAAACGGAAACCATGTTATCGTTCTCTATCCCCTTGTTTTTAAGACATTACCTTAAACAAGTAGTCAACATGCAGCCTAATTACACCCTTATTTAAGAGTTTGCATGCTTCTCTTTCCAAGTCGACTTCCTGACAAGAATTGAACAAAATTGTAGCACAAGAGGGTTTTGCTAAATAAATCCAGTTTTTCAACTAGGTTAAAGTTTTATGAGGATCATTGCTGTACAAAAGGATTACATATTTCATTAGGAATAACATTATGAACAAGTTAATCTACATTTAACCATTCTTGATTCAAGAAGAATATAGCAATGGATCATTTATTACTATTTATCTGTTTGAAAGAAGAATAGATAGTCAATGAACAAAGAAAAAACATTGAACATTTTGTATAATAATACATACGCGTATCACATGTTGATCCGGTGTATCCGTCATTACAAGTACAAGCGTTCGGTGCAGAACATGTTCCTTGCACGCAGGCTTGAGCACAGATTGCTGTAAAGGACATACATTTCATTGTAAAGTAAGGAACATTTAACAATTTACATGTCAAACAGTATATAGATACGGATGAAGAATTAAAATTCATTAAGTGTCTGACAACAGTAAAGAACAGTTTTAAAGGGATAAAGTTAAGATCTAAAATATGTTATAATACATACGCGTGTCACATGTTGATCCGGTGTATCCTTCATTGCAAGTACAAGTGTTTGTTGGTGCAGAGCATGTTCCTTGCACGCATTCTGGGACACAGATTGCTGTAAAAGACATACGCACATTGCAATAAAATTACGTATTAAGAAAACACACTATGAACAATTTAACATTCATTTCCTAGAGAGAAAGCGTAATTAACTATTAATCATAATATACTTAAGTTTTTAACTTGTTTATTTACCCGGTATGTGTGTGTTGACACATGTATGAGTATATTTAGCGTGTTAATAACATATTATGTTAACATTGTTAATAAAGGCGTGGTAGCCACTGCATATAATCAGCAGTGTATCGTTATTTGATTAAACACCTTCTTGTCGATATTACTAGCCTCGATTAATATATTCTTATTTCATCAAATGGTTTGCTAAATAGTTGTTTGATAGCCTCGGATTCAAGGTCATAGATGGTTTTCAAATAGTCTGATCATCTCATACATATCTGCCATTCTTTGAAACATTTTCACCTTTGTATCAAGGCTTGATAACCAAAATAATCCGTTGAATTGATGTTTCGTGTAGTTTTACCTAGCGACTTTTTCTATACGATAAGTGAACAATATCTCGTCGTATTTCCTCAAACTGATCAATGGGTGCATGCAAATAATTTTATCATGGTTTGTGGTGGTATGAAAGTGTTTGGATTTATATCTAACGTATTAAACTTAAACACCAAATAAAGCACCGTATATCTCACCACACTTACCATCATTACAAATGCCACCAAATGCCTTGACTTCACACAGCGTCAAATGTCCAGTGCCTGGTAATTCTACGCTAAGATATTGTCCTTCAATATTACATGTTAATTCTATAGCGTTATTTTTGTTGATCTCACTCATTGATATACGGCCGCATTCTTTGTTGTTTCTGTCTTCGTTGGACCCCACACGGACGATAGCTCCGTTTAGCCTCTCCTCTTTATAAGGTGAGATAAGAGGATGTACTGGTAAATCAAACTTGCATTCAATAGCTTCATGAACTCCAGATATACCACATTGTTGATCATTATTATTGTAGGATGAATTGATGAGAGACAACGACATTTTGAATCAAGATGTTTTAAGCTCACTTTAGATATTGTTTATTTAACTGTTCCCATAAAACAAGATAAACAGACAAAACGCGTATGTCGTTGGTTTTATCTTGTTTGCTAGGTTCTAAGATCCCTGGTTTAAAGGACAGGGGCATTCGCGTATACATGTATATTAGTTGGTACTGGTCGTAACATTTCTGTTAAGTGTACATGATATGTACATAGTGCGATTGTTAAATTCATTTTTCCTGTTGAATTTGTCATATATCTATTCTTTCCGTTTCTATTATTGCAAATACACATAAGCGCAGTTGCACGCTTCGTGAATTTTTTTTGCGTTAATATATTTACCTTGGCGTGTTTAGATGCGTATTGTGACAAACACAAAAATACCGGTAAAAAAACATGGCATAGTAGTAAAATATGCGAAAATTCAAGGTGGGTTCATCAGAACTCTACCCGGCTTGGTCACTTAAAGTGTCAAAAATAACAGGATAAACTTAACAGAAAAAAATGAACTCAATTTCTACCGTATACTTACTGCAGCAATCTTGTCTGTTGTAAATGACCACTCTACCAACACAAACTTCA
>JAYJML010000094.1:93085-122200 GCA_035610835.1 Ophiura sarsii | reverse complement strand
AGAGGATACTCAGGCTATCGATTCTCATTCGGTTTTCTCCATTTGTATAGATACGCCCAGCTCTAAACGTGTACTTCTAGCAATGACACGTGAGTCTTGATTAGTCACGTGAGTCTTGAACGTTTTGGCGACCACTCTTGAGCATTCTTTGTATCATGTTGACTAATATTGAAGGGTTAACCTAAAAGAGTGCCTTGAAATAAAAACATACTGTTTACTGTAACTCTTGACGAAAACTCCGAACGTCTTTAGAAGAATTTAAACAGGCTTGATGTTTAATGTGTTATCTTGGTTATATTTTAGTTAGTTTTGATAGTAATTGTGCGTGTTGATTGAATTACACACTTGTTGATGTGTCACACACATATCTTGATATATTTGTACCACTCTTGAATATTTTCCGCTTTAGCATTCAATAAACACCACTGATATCTTACTCTGTGCAACACACATGTTGATGGATACTCGTTTGAAAGTAACCCGCCAATGTATAGCCCGTCATTATGTTAACAGAGTAACGCTTGTAATCAAAGGGTTGGCTTGTTGGAGGTCGTACATTGACTTGATCTGAACAACGAATAATATGGGAGCGAAAACCTTTTGTTACGGGCACGCATAAGTAAAGTGGATTCCCTCTATTTTAATTTCAGTGCCATAAGATCTTGAAAAAGGTTACAGGGGACATGCTCGCTTCGACGATGCTCCTATGCGTACGTCAACTGAAAGCCCGGTCCGATGGTAGACTCCGGCGCCACTTGGCCAATGCGTGGAACAAAAAAATCAGCAACAAGTGATGTTTTATCTTAGGGAGCACATCAAAACTCGACCGCCCGGCAACCGCCGGTTCCGTGCAGTTCCGTGAGGTTGCAGCCGGTTTCTATTGTTCTAAACAATGATATGCGGTCCAACCGGGCGGAACCGCCGGTTGCCGCGCGGTCGAGTTTTGATTTGCTCCCTTAGGAGATATTTACACATTTTCTCATAATACTTTATGCTACGCTTCCAATCATTAGATGGTGATAGCATGCACGGCGCAAAGTGCACGGTGTCCCATTAGGCCCACAGGGCGAGCCGCAGAGAAGTGCTTAAACCGGGACTACAATAACAATAGGCCTACATTCAACTTTAAAAAAACTGAAAAACCGGATTCTACTGTCGCTCTGTTACGGTCGTATATTCGGCCCCCGGATTCCACCGTCACTCTGTTGCAAGTGTATATTCGCCACAACATGTGGGCAACCTATAGTTTTATTGACTGTACATCATGCCTTTCGTCGGTACAACTCGGACTTATCACTGTCTGATAAGTCCACCGTAAAAAAGGCCCTGTTTAAAGCTGGCTATGCTGTACGCCACTGATTCGCGCATGTTGGATGTGCCGACCCGCCGCGCCCGTGTCCGCCCGTGCGGCATTGGTCACTCTCGATTATAGTTCGGCATGGCCCCTCGCTACACCTGGCTCCTCACGGCGGCATTATCATCACATCAAACCACTTCTGGATGTGTATAAATCAATGCATTGTCGTCTGCTTTATTCAAAATCAAACAAATATATACCAAGGTATATACAACTGTCACTGGATATACCCACTTTGACTATCTGTGATATACCAAACCGTCAAAGAATGACACGCGGCTGAATCTTTTCCGTGAACTTTTCCTGATTGAGCTTTTCCACCCCCAAACTGGCCGGAGCCCGGGGATTAGATCTACGTTTGATTAGCGCATTACAAGAAGTTGTGTCACTTGCATTGTAGCACATACTCATTAGGAATTCGTCCACGATTTTGGTGGACAAATCCAAAGCGATCGGACGCATGCGTAGAAAAAAATGGTGACCCCTCGACTCTCCAGAGGGCATTTCGATATTCAGACAATGGCGGACATAGGTTCGTGTGACGAATATTCTAGGTGAAATTCGATGTGGAAACGCTCGGACTGTAGGGAACGATCATATTACTGACTTCAACAGCGCCCGGGCATCGTTCGGGGGACCGTTTGATTATCACTCGGGTCGTATCAGTATGAAATTAGGTAAACCACTCCGACATAACATTGAAACCAACGGAGATTCAAACGGCCGTTCGTGTCCACTATGGTCTGGTACTTTTCATTTTCGACTTCACAAATGACGTTGTCTTTTCAATATTCATTGATATGATTATTCATTGTATATTCATGAACGTCGATGCTTTCAGTGATTCGAACAATACACTGTCAGGGGCCTGTCACTACTTTGAACATTTTTCTGAATACAAAAATACGAAGATTGCAATTAAACTACAGGGTGTCTCAAAAAAAACCGTGCACGTGTTTACCCAGCTTATTGAACGTGAACTTATAGAATTTGGTGTAACAATTGTATACGTATTGATAGCCATAACGGTTAGCTTTCATATTCCGTTTATTTCATCTGATTTGGTTGTGTCAATCTTGAGATATGACCAATTAACTAAAGCTACCTAAAGTCGATTTTGTGCCACTTTACAGTTTGCAATGAATAGAAAGGGTTACTCCGGAGATGGGGGTTGTTACCACCGGGGTTACCACCCTCTAACAAAATCCAATCCAAAATGTAGTATATGCTTATTTGGGTACCATGTTATAGCTAGAGGTTCCCTCTATCCATACATACTAAAACAAGTACAAATATCCCACGCATGACGTCACAATGACGTCACCAAACATGGCCGACCTCAAAATCCCGCCGTATTCGATGGACAGTGAAATATCATAGAAATCTTCGCCAAAAAAGTTCTAAATATCGGAATTTCACCCGGTTTTTCGCTTATAAGTGATGGAAATGGTGTTTCTAACATAGGCCCATGCTAAAATATTTCAGGAACATTCAATAAAAATATTTTTCAAAATGGCGATTTTTTTTTTTTTTTTTTTTTGTAAGGTGGCAACCACCCCCTACTATCGGACTTTGACGGCTTACCCTACCCGCGGGTAAGGTGGCAGCCTCAATTTGTTTTCGTCAAAGTGAGCGCAGGGAATGTAAAAGCGATCACCTAGACGCCCTAGGTCACTGTTTTTTGCGTTCTAGCGCAATCGGCGGTCACACTCCCTTAAGAAGACGAGGGTTTTAATGCTTATCTTAAGCATTCTTTCCGTAAAAGTGGCACAACTTCGATTTTAGGTAGCTTTAGTTAATTGATCATATCTTAGGATTTTTAAAACCAAATTAGATGAAATAAACAGCATATGAAAGCTAAGTGTTTGATCTATCAATATGTATACAATTGTTACACCAAATATTAGAAGTTCATGGTCAATAAGTTGGGTAAACACGTGCACGGTTTTTTTTGAGACACCCTGTAGACATGTTCACCAAGACGAGCTTAACACGCTCAAAGGTGTGTCAAATGCATCGCGTGCTTAGTATACATTTCATTTCATTTCAAGTTTGAACAAGATTTCAGCCGATTTTCAGACAACATAATTAAAAATATATCAAACTAGTAGGCTTTTACTACCATTGTGTAGAGGACTTTCAGAGCTAGGAGTATTTTTTTCTTTCGATTATGGATTTTAAACTCGAGATATGCATCCATTTCTAGCGAAATCTATGCAAAAAACCACGACTTTTGCACTTTTCCGATGTTTTTAGCAATATTTCCAAAACTAAGCCTTATTTTGGAAAAAGAAAAAATTCGATCCTATACAAAATGATCTTGTTTACAAAAAATTATATTAGAACAAATTACCATTTTTTATTTTATAGTTATGCAGTCTGAAAAATTTGGAGTAAAATAAAAATCTTTTTGGTTCATTTCTCTAAATCTAGTTTATTTGGTATCACATTGATATCACCATCGGATTCCTTATCAAATTTCCTTTCTATACATGTATACTTTTGTGTACTTTCATTCAATATTCTCAAACTTAGAAGCAAAACTTGAACATAAAGAAAACATCATAAGCCAAGGGACAGCTACATTGGAGGATAGTGAGCAGTTTGAAGATGTTGCCAGAGCTGCAGACAAATACCAAGTTGAGTCTGATAGTCAGTATTCATCTGATAAATGACGGGCCCTCTGCACCAAAAAGTAGTGGAAGGAAGCGCCGCAGGATATGTCTAGAACAGCTGTATGAAACTGATGTCGAAGACATGCCTCCACACTCTCGGCACATCAGAGATATTGCAAGGAAGATCCGGCCTGAATTCTAAGAGACGATTGCCAAACTTAAAAAGTTCACACCATAAATGTCTCAAAACCAAGGACGCGGCAGTGGTTACTGTTGGTAACAAGATGTTTGGGCGAACATGAAAATTACATAATGACCCAGCAGTTCTTGATTTAGATAGCCTACTTTAAGTTAGCAACATCAGACAAGCAGGGAATAAAAATTCCATTAAAATGGAAAGTTGGCGGTCAAAAGGAAATTGCGATATAAGGCAAATAGAAAGAGCAAAAATAGCAACATTTGTAAATACGGCTTTTAGTTGCTAAAATTATGTGGCAGAAGAAGCAAGCGCATAGATGATAATTGTGCAAGATTCTTGCATGGCATTACTAGAAAGCAATATAAATTACAGCCATAGTTTAGTGATAAACACGGTTTTAACATTCAATTTAAGTTTTAAATATATGTCATATGTATTCAATTTATTTGATCAATACATAAATAAATGTAGAAATAAATAAATGAGTATTTTTTTTAAAAATACTTTTAAATAAATAGTTGAATCATGTTGTTAATAAATAATAATATAAATCGAAAATTAATTTTTTAATCGAAAATAAATGAATCAATAAACTAATGAATCAATACATAAATACACGCATATTAAAAATTAAAATATTAAAAAGTACTTATAAAATAAAGAAATTAAAACAAATAAACATGAGAAAACATTAATAAATAAAAAATGATTAAATAAATAAATGAATAATTATGTAGATAATTAATAATATAAAAAGTAAATAAGTAAATATAGAAATATACAAATGAATAAATTTTACATTCAATTTAAGTTTTAAATATGTCATATATATTCAATTAATTTGATTAGAATTATATTCAATTTAATATGGCCAATATTCGTTAGTAAAACTATGGTTGAAGTAGAATTTATTTGTTTATTATAGAAAAAATTCCATTGGAATGGAATGGGGGCGATCCAAGAGAAAGAATCATGTTTTGTAACCATTTTCTGAAGCATCTGTTCATTCTGTTGCATACCAAAATACCAGGGATATGGTGTATGTATCTTTCAAACAAACAAAAAAACACCCCAAATCAAAACACAACAGTCTAAAAATAGTACAGGAAACCAATAAAGTTGATGTTTGTGCATGGAGGGGGGAGGTACCATCTGAAGAACAATCTAGGTATATATGACATCCGCAACTCATTAAAGCCCCAACTAAAAAATCCTCGGTTTCCCATGGAAATGGAGTGATCACCAGAACCACAGATAGTTTGACTATCTGTGCCAGAACATGATGTGTACAGAGTAATTTGTAGTGACAGTTCACCATATCATATGTAATGCAGTGCTACCGACTATCTGTGTGCTACCCAACAAGGACACATGTAGGTTTATCACTATCTGTGGTTTATTCTAAAGCAAGCACTATTTTTTCGCGGCATTTAATGTTCGTGATGCAGAAGAACCCACATTTTTCATCATGAAATGTTTACAAATGTACACCTTTCTAATAATGTCTAATAAGAATACTAAAACCTTGTGAGCATGACAATTTCACCAATCCTAGCCAGTCGCGAAATTTTTCATACACATAGATATTTCATGCAAACCTTGACCATGTTTTAGGACACAGTTGATACTCTGAGCTTTTCAGTAGTATCTGAGACCACAATTGTAATGTGTATAACATCTGGACAGTTGGGAGATTTCTCTTTAGTCAAACAAGATAAGCTATTATGTCTCTCTGTTGGGAGTCTAATAACATCTCTCTGATTGAATCATCAAGGCTAAACAAATATAGCTTTGACTCCATCATAGACTGCAGGACTGTTAAAATAAACTGCATAGGTACATGTAATTTACAAAGACTACAAAGTAATTTAGACAATTTTCCTTATACTAAAAACAAAATGGCAGCCTCCATGTATATGTAGAAAGACCTAAATGTCCAAGAATATGCAATCTGATGCTATAAGGTTGGCGGGCTTGGCCCGCCAACCAAAAAGCATTGAAGCTATGGCACTACATGAAATCGTGAATGAAATAATAGATCAGCAGAACAAACTGTGGTAACATACTCGGATGACTGGTTCCAAAAAGCAAGGAGCAGACTAATTTCAAGTTCAAGGTGTCACAGTAAATGGTAGATACAGATCGTTGAGATTAGATCCGTTGTCTTTCTAACATATTTGCTATATTGTACATTTTCATCATGAATATCGGACTTATTTTAATGAAGTTACACTCCATTGTTTAAGACATGATGATTTCACCTTTTTGGCAAAGTGCAAAAAAAAAAGTGTTTTTAAACAGCTTGTTTGAAAGAAAATAATACATTCTCTAAATCTATTGTCTGCTAATATCTTTGGTTCCTTTCTATTTTAAACTGCTGTTGTATCATATTGTTGTTCAAACCATTAATACTTCTGCATTTTGATTCAATTTGAAGAATAAAAATGAATCGTCGCGCACGAGCGACCCCAAGCTTTGTTTCTATAATGAGCTAGTTTTGAGGCTAAACTTGAGGAACATTTAAACAGGTAAAGACGTGGGCATGGGTAATTAGCAGTGGCTTAGACTTGTTTTTCATATTGGGGATGCAATTTCCTACAAACTAGGTGAAACTTAAATAGTCCCTTAGGCCCGTATGCACAAAAAGTTAGACCGGTTCTAAAGTTAGACCTGGTCTAAGTGGATTTTAGTTTTGTAAAATGCACACCTTTAATTTCATTTCCTTCTCAAATTAGCTAACAAATTGGAAAAATGTGGATGCAAGGTTAAAAAATAGCCCAAAATATCTCATCAAAATGCAGAAGAAAACAGCTTTTGAGGCATGAATACATTTCACTTAGACCAGGTTTAACTTTAGACCCGGTCTAACTCTTTTGTGCATACGGACCTTAGTGTTTAACCTCACGAAATCCATTCTCCAATGTGAAAATGAAATCCAAGCTACTGGTGATTCACCAAATACCACTTAATTTAGAAGTCCCTAAACACTTGTCAAATAAAACAATGCATGGGGTCACTCAGGTGTAACAAACTTCTTTTACCCGTTAAATTGAATTAAGGAGAAGAATTATTAATGATTTGAACACCCATAACTAATAACAGTTACAACAGAAAGACACAAGATTATACGGAGTAGACAAGAGATTATGAGAACACACAAGTTTCTTTCAAACAAGAAGCTGTAATAGCACACATATTTTTAGCACTTTGTCAAAAAGGTGAAATCACCATGTTTTACATAATGGAGTGTATCTTGAGTTTGATAAATCCGATATTTATGATCTAAAATTCTAATAAAATAGTACCATATGACACAGATAAAGTTGAAACAACAGACCTAATCCCATCGATTTTGATGATGACAAAAATGATTGAACTTTGGGCATCGATGGGTACTAATCATTTTGGGACAGCCTGTATGACAATTTCCTCAGAAACAAGAGAAAACTTGGCTAGCCTGGACACTGGAAGTTGCAGTCCTCAATATTTCAGAGGCAGTGGGATTGATTCGAAAACCCTCTTTGAGAAGATAGAATTGGTTATTACTGATCAAACAGCTCATAATTGTTGCGGAATGGCTTGATTCTGAGCACAACCCCGATCATTTGTTCTGTAATGATCCCCATTCACACTGCATGACCAGGTTGATCAACCATGACTTCGACCATAAGTAGGGTTTTCTACTATTACATTAGTCATTGATCAGGAGAATAGCACCTAGATTTGTAGTGATCACTCTGTCATGTCAACCTGAATTTATAAACACATTGTTGAACTGATACTGTAGATGGAGGCTACGCCATCTTAATCACAAAACTGGTGACCTCTGTTAATAAATTACTTTGTTATTGATTACAATGTATGCACTTTTAAGTTAAAACTGCATACTAATGCTAATAATAGCCTTATGTGATTGAAATAATTCAAGTTACACCTTTGTAAGGATTGGACTTACACTGTAAAGGGACATATGTGTTGATTTATTTACAACATTGCTTTAATATATGCGCACAGATGTATCAATGTGTAACTTTACCTTCGCCTCATACATGTACATGTAATTTAGATTATACACACGCGTGACGGTCTGATTCATGACTGTGGATCAAATACTATATGTCTAATCATTTACAATGGACATGAGCAGTAATTGTCTATAAGAGTAATAGGTTCTCAAAGTGTTCCATGATTATTGATTATCGTTTATTGATAACTATCAGGGGATGACTCTCATATCTGCCCATTGTTGAGATTTGGTTCACAGTATAGCGCACTCTATCAGTTCTTCACCCGGAAGTTAAGCGTAAACTGTCAATCATTCGTGAATATTCAGACCATAACATTGCATTCGTCCGGGTCATGATCGTCGCGATCCGGCGTCCTTCCCAACTGATCAGATTACACAATTAATAAAATGCAAATAAAGCCATGCCCCTCCTCTGTTACTGCCAGACAAAGCCATCCACAATTTAAAATTCGTATTTTGTTCTACGTAAATTAATTTCAAATAACCAATTCTGAATGTTTTGTGTCCTATAAGAACTAAATTCTGCCATCATCAAAGCAAATCAGTTATACTCTAAATCACAATCAGCTTTTTTACCATTGATGTACTATTTCCGTGCCACAAATCATGTTTTGAGCCAATAAAAACCACCACGTCTCATGTCGTCTGGTTTGCTACCAGCGTGATAGTGCGCCCCCTATAAAACCTTCACCCGGGAATTTGGTTTTAGTAGGCGAATTTTTGTCTGAGGAGTTACCTATCCCATAATTATATAATCCCTGTAACTATGTGCTATTAACAAAATGAATGTATGCATAACATAATAGGCCTGTCAAAATTGCCATTTATTTGATGATACCCGGACACTGCGTCTATACGCTGGTTTTTTGTTTTGAAATACTAATGACGTATTCAATTACCACCAACAAAAATGCACAACAATGTTCTATTGGGGAACTCTTTTTATGAGATGTTAAAGTTGGGACCGTGAGGGGGAAAATCCAAAAAATACGATCTTTGCAAGTTTCAGTCAAACCTTATTTCTGCTGGGACACTCAATAGTTCATCAGCCATCACATTCAATTCATGCCTTGCTATTCATAGAGATAATACTACCTCAATAGAGAACAATACAATTCAATACGGATTAGGCCTGGCCGGTTAGTTCTGATTGACTGGTTATTATATAGTGTGTCTCATATTAAAATAAATAGCCCTATCTAATATATAGGCTTTATCTTCGCTATAAGGCAATATGGTTGGGTTTAAGAACGGTATATTAAAACATACATTTATTTATTAGTTCACAGTGTTGTTTTATTTTGTGTTACTCTCCTTTTAACAACAATAAATAAACGTTTCATAATAAATATAATATAAATAATAATAATAATAATAAATAAGCATTTATAATGCTTATTCAAGCATAAGTGTATAATTTAAAATACATGTTCATGTTGATGAGGCGATTTACTACAAGTAACTGCAAATCTTAACCGTGTGTTGATTACAATCAAATTGAGTCATACAAATCAATTGAGCTTGATTTGATATTAATTAGCTGTGTGTGTTATTGCATAAGAGAACGGTCCTCGTTTAATTCCCTGATTTAGTTCCTTATAGTATTGAAAACTAAATTATCAGTATATGAATATATTTCAACTATTCAACACATATTGTATGCGCACTTCAATGGGAATTAATCACACACAGATAATAGCAACCAAGCATATTGACAAAATTAGTTATATGTCATGTCAATAGAATAGTAGTTAGTATATATAATTGAAGTTAGATCCTTTATTGAGTTCCATATAGACAAACCATTATTGCACTATTTTAGAATAAATATGGATAATGTATGTCCAACGGTAAAAATCTAAAAATGATGAAAAATGCTAATTATATTGACATTACTTAAACACCGTCAAATCAAACCTTCAGCTCGGCAATGCTGCATCTATTAATTAAAGAATATCCACTAGGATTGACATGTTTTGCAAATATACGACGTATTATATGCATCGTGATTCTTTATAATATGACTATTTGTGTCGGAATGTATATAAGCCCAACGTAAAATATAGCATAACATGAGTTTGTAAAATTAATATACTGCATTAAAATTTGTCACATTTTAATTGACATACTAATTGCACGTTATTTGCTTTAAATCAAGTTGATATCTCAATACATTTCATTTCTCTGCCTGAAATTACGAAACTAACATTATTGTTTCACACCGTACACATCAACGTTTACAATCGCATCGACATTATTTGCATTTCTTTGAAATAGTACCTGCCACCAAAATGAATAGGAAGGGTATTTCTGTCGTACAAAGAGAATTTATCCTTGCACGTAAGTAAAACCAAACGGCAGATGAACTTGAAATTATAGACAAAATATCGTCTATTTTCTTAAAAGGTAAGACAGCAGCAAAGACAAAATTCCTGCAAATTATAATCATTTTGATTCAAAAGTATCCGTAAGACAATTTCCAATATACACAAAGTTGATTATATAAAAGTAGTTTGATTAAATAGATTTTGAATTCTTAACCTGCAGCAGCCATATTGGAAATTGCTGCCAACTGACAAACTGCCTGGTCCAGAATGCTGCTATATTTATGGAAATGTGTGGATATATGTAGTTATTTTATCACTATTAATGTTATAAACCTATTATAGATGAAAGCTGCATGCTATTCTACAAGAATTGGTAAGGTAGACTATTCAGATGTATACTTATCAAATGATTTATCCTGGATTTACAGTATTTTGAGTAAGCTTAAGCTTATTTATTTTTTAGTTTATATGCATGCTATGGTATAATTCCAGTACTACCTTATAGCCAGTATAGGCGATCACCTTTTCTAGCATCCAAACTCTTAAATTCTTGAAACCTTAGTTTAATTCCAATGGAAATTGGACAGCTGGATGATTAATTATTGATTTGATTGGTTGTTTTGGTTTGTTGGCTAATTGTTTATTATTTAGTTAATCGTTTTTGAGATGGTTGAATCAAATAGTAAATTTATTTTGTTTGATTTAATTTTTTTAATAGCTGATCGATTGATTTATTGTTTATGGTTTAATTGGTTGGTTAGTTGGTTGATTGATTTATTGCTAAATAGATTAATTTGATTGATACATTTTATTGACAGGTATTAATGAATTGATTGAATGTTTGATCGATAGATTGATTTATTGATTTGCTCGGGTGATTGGTTTGTTGTTTCATCATTTATTTTGAATGGCTTTGATTCATTGATTTGTTGATGGATACATTAATTGTTTGATGATCCATTTAATTGGAAGGTTTATAGATTGATTTATTAATTTGGTTGGGTGATTGATTCTTTGATGAATCATTTATTTTGAATTGCCTCGATTTATTGATTTTTGAGTGATGCATTAATTGGTTGATCGATTGATTGGCTGTTAATTGATTTTTCATCAATAAAGATGAGCGATTTATTTACATGAGTGGTTGATTAATTTTTTTTATTGATTTGATGATGGTCGACCTTTTTTGGTTTAGTATTAATCTAAGTTGTAAATCTGACGAGATTTGGCACCAAGTATGATATTTAGTATTGCAAATTTAACAGTGTGCAGTTGAAAACATGCTCAAGAATACATGGATGGGTAATAAACAGATTAAGGCTCCTTATCATTTGACTATTTAATAATAATAATAAAGGTCTAAATGTTATTGTCATCGCAGCCAACTGGCTGAATTGTAACAACATTACAAATAAAATACATTAATAAACAATGCAACGTCCAGGCAGCAGCTAAATCAGCGCCAAGTTGCGACATAAACCAACATGAACAAACATACATAACCCCTATATAGTATACCCCCAATACTATATTATTTGACTTGTGACAATGCGTTTCATGAAAGGAAAGTTGGTGTAAGTATGCAAGCCAACCCGCTAACCATCCGCTAAAATTTGAGACCAAATAAGGCTATTAAAAAAATCTTTTGTCTCAAAGCTCTTCAGTTTTTCAAAACCTAATGCGGAATGCGTGGGGTTTTTTAATACTTTTTTTTTGATAAATATAAAATATTAAAATCCTTATAAAAGTGATCTTTTGTATTTAGAATGATGTGATTAATGAAAATCTGAAAAATCGAAGAAACTTTGGGATTTATTTTTTTAGAATTTTTTTCTTCTAACTTTGAGACAAAAAGTGTTTTTTTAATATAGCCTAAGCTAATATAAAGCAATTTGTGCAAAGAAACCTTAGTGTTTCTCATGCTTACGCATATAAATTGCCCCATGTCCCCGATTTGTCCACCCCTCCCTGCCCCAACAACTGGTGCTGCCCCTGTGTATGCTCCCACACTAGTTACCCACTAAACCACCCGCTATTTCGGGGAGTATACCCGATAGTAATCTGCAGTTTGACAAGCTCTACCTACTTTGCTCCAAAATGTTACCGGGTAGCTACCCGGTACTACCTAATTTGCAAGTCATTTCCACCGGGTGGCCACCCGATGATCACCCGATAGCAATCCGCTATTCTGGGAAGTTACCCGGTAGCAATCCGCTATTCTGGGGAGTTACCCGATAGTAATCCACAATAAACATTACCCGGATGGTTACCCGCTAACCATCCGCTATTTCGGGGAACTACCCGATAGTCATCCGCAATACCCACTTTGCTCTCCAAAACTATCTAATTTGCATGTCATTTCCACCCGGTGGTAACCCGATGGTTACCGGATAGCTATCCGCTAATCTGCTGTTTTTTCGCTATGGGATGATCTCGAAACATCTGTTTAGTTTATGTATGACTTCTATTATGTCATATTACCTTCAATCTGTCGAAAAAACCGTCTTATTGTTGATATTTAAGAAAAAAATTACCTCAGCCCAATACATGCAAAAAAAATATTTTTTTGAGAAATGATCTAGAAACATCTGTTTAGTTTATATATGACTTCTATTATGTCATATTACCTTCAAAAAACCGTCTTATTGTTGATATTTAAGAAAATTTCAACCTCAGCCCAATACGTGCAACAACAAAAAATGAAAAATGATCTAGAAACATCTGTTTAGTTTATATATGACTTCTATTATGTTTTATTACCTTCAATCTGTCGAAAAAAACGTCTTATTGTTGATATTTAAGAAAATTTCAACCTCAGCCCAATACGTGCAAAAACAAAAAAAATGAAAAATGATCTAGAAACATCTGTTTAGTTTATATATGACTTCTATTATGTCTTATTTCCTTCAATCTGTCGAAAAAACCATCTTATTGTTGATATTTAAGAAAGAAAAATTACCTCAGCCCAATACGTGCAACAACAAAAAAATGTTTGAAAAATGATCTAGAAACATCTGTTTAGTTTATATATGACTTCTATTATGTCATATTACCTTCAATCTGTCGAAAAAAACCGTCTTATTGTTGATATTTAAGAAAATTTCAACCTCAGCCCAATACGTGCAAAAAAAATATTTTTTTGAAAAATGATCTAGAAACATCTGTTTAGTTTATATATGACTTCTATTATGTCTATCGAAAAAACCGTCTTATTGTTGATATTTAAGAAAATTTCAACCTCAGCCAATACGTGCAAAAAAAATATGTTTTTGAAAAATGATCTAGAGACATCTGTTTAGTTTATATATGACTTATATTATGTCATATTACCTTCAATCTGTCGAAAAAACCGTCTTATTGTTGATAATTAAGAAAATTTCAACCTCAGCCCAATACGTGCAAAAAAAAATATTTTTTGAAAAATGATCTAGAAACATCTGTTTAGTTTATATATGACTTCTATTATGTCATATTACCTTCAATCTGTCGAAAAAACCCGTCTTATTGTTGATATTTAAGAAAATTTCAACCTCAGCCCAATACGTGCAAAAAAAATATTTTTTTGAAAAATGATCTAGAAACATCTGTTTAGTTTATATATGACTTCTATTATGTCTTACTACCTTCAATCTGTCGAAAAAACCGTCTTATTGTTGATATTTAAGAAAATTTCAACCTCAGCCCAATACGTGCACAAAAAAAAAAAAATTGAAAAATGATCTAGAAACATCTGTTTAGTTTATATATGACTTCTATTATGTCTTATTACCTTCAATCTGTCGAAAAACCGTCTTATTGTTGATATTTAAGAAGAAAAAATTACCTCAGCCAAATACGTGCAAAAAAAATTTTGTTAGAAAAATGATCTAGAAACATCTGTTTAGTTTATATATGACTTCTATTATGTTATATTACCTTCAATCTGTCGAAAAAACCGTCTTATTGTTGATATTTAAGAAAATTTCAACCTCAGCCCAATACGTGCAAAAAAAATATTTTTTTGAAAAATGATCTCGAAACATCTGTTTAGTTTATATATGACTTCTATTATGTCATATTACCTTCAATCTGTCGAAAAAACCGTCTTATTGTTGATATTTAAGAACATTTCAACCTCAGCCCAATACGTGCACACAAAATAAATAATCTAGAAACATCTGTTTAGTTTATATATGACTTCTATTATGTCTTATTACCTTCAATCTGTCGAAAAAAACGTCTTATTGTTGATATTTAAGTGTGTTTTTTACCTCAGCCCAATACGTGCGAATTTGTTGTTTGTTTTGAAAAATGATCTAGAAACATCTGTTTAGTTTATATATGACTTCTATTATGTCTTATTACCTTCAATCTGTCGAAAAAACGTATAATTGTTGATATTTAAGAAAATTTCAACCTCAGCCAAATACGTGCAAATTTTTTTGTTTTTTGAAAATTGATCTAGAAACATCTGTTTAGTTTATATATGACTTCTATTATGTCTTATTACCTTCAATCTTTTGAAAAAAACCGTCTTATTGTTGATATTTAAGAAAATTTCAACCTCAGCCCAAAACGTGCAAAAAAAAATAAAAAATTGAAAAATGATCTAGAAACATCTGTTTAGTTTATATATGACTTATATTATGTCTTATTATCTTCAATCTGTCGAGAAAAAAACCCGTCTTATTGTTGATATTTAAGAAAACTTCAACCTCACCCCAATACGTGCAAAAAAAATATTTTTGTGAAAAATGATCTAGAAACATCTGTTTAGTTTATATATAACTTCTATTATGTCTTATTACCTTCAATCTGTCGACAAAAATCGTCTTGTTACCTATATTTAAGAAACCTAAGCCCAATACGTGCATTTTTTGTTCAACATTTCATGTCGAGTCAATTGTTGGACTATTTAATATTTCAGAGGGAGGGTGTAAGTTAAAGGAAAGATATTTATAGCTGAATTTAATATTACTTATTATAGGGGCATGGTTATGTCGGGACGAAATGCACGTAGGTCGAGTTGGTAAGGTACGATTTAAATATTTCAAGGTACGATTTAAATATTTCAGAGGTAGTTAAAAGAAAGATGTTTATAGCTGAATTTAATATTACTGATTTTAGGGGCATGGTTATGTTGGGACGAAATGGACGTAGGTCGAGATCAGTAGCTTATGATTTAAATATTTCAGAGGGAGGTTGTAAGTTAAATTAAAGAGATTTAAAGCTGAATTTAATATTACTGATTATAGGGGCATGGGTATGTCGGGACGAATTGGACATAGGTCGAGTTCAGTAGCTTATGATTTAAATTGTTCAGAGGGAGGGTGCTTTATTACTGGAATAGCTTCAACATAATAGTATTGACCATTTACAGACATTTAAACATTTGGACCAATTTACTTCTGGTCGAATCAAGCAGGGTCGACTAAACATAGGCATTGTTTGAAGCTTTCAGAGGGAGAGTGGTTGCCTAATAGAATATTTTCAAAATAGCACGTATTGGGCCAAAGAATAATTTATTTGTCATTTTTTTTATTTGAGCCCAATACGTGCAAATGTGCACGTATTGGGCTTTTGCACGTATTGGGCCGTAACAAACATACACCCCTGTACGTTTCACACTCAAATCCACTTGCACCGTCATCAATAAAACATTCTTGTTGATAAGTGATTACTACCAATATTGCCGTCCATACCATCTCGCCTCATAATCAGATGACAACCACCTTTTTTGCCCGTTTAAAGAGGTCATTGAATAGCTTAATGTTTCAAAACATGAATTATACCAATTAATATATCACTACCGATGACATAGCAATTACCAATAAACATAACAAGCTACAAATATCTATGAAATGTATCGTATACCGTGTCATAATTACAACATGTTCTTCAATGTGGGAGCACTACACCAAATATCTTTCTCATTGAAATACGTGTAAAGTGCCAAATTTCAAGACACCTTTTCTACCCTCCGGTTACATTTATGGCATACTTGTCACCTATGACCATTTTCAGTAACATCTCAACTTTAATTTAAGCCTTGTTTCATGAGGGGTTATTAACCTAAATTTTCCGCTACGGGTCTGCACACAGCGCCCTCACTTTTTCACGTTTTCTGGCATGCCTGTTCACCATTTAGGCAGGTGCTTACGCCCTGGGCACTATTTAGGTCGATAAATTAAAAATATCGTATTTTATCATTGTAGGTGCAACGGATAGGTCCCACTCGTTCATTTAAATACAAACATACCATCCCCGGAGAAACAAATTGCCCGAAAACCTCACATTTACAAGCCTAGTCTTCATGCTTTTCCGGAACTACTACAGCATTACACGAATTGCGCATTGATTTGGTGTAGTGCTCCCTTTAACAAAAATTTGAATTTATTTTTTTGCATTTTTGGAATCATCATATAGAAAAAGTGTCACTCAAAAAAATTCAATTCTACTCCTAACTGGAATTATGTCACAAAATAGATTTTACTCTATACCCAAAATACCCAATTTTTCTCACTTTTTGGCCATTTTTTGCCCAAAATTGTTACTTTTAAAGTCCGCTTTCATGACCAAAACGTGTATTTTTAGATTTTTCATTGTTTTCATTGTATAAATTATATGTTAATAGCATATATGACACATTTCATTATCGACAAACATGATAACTTAGACATATAATCACTATATCAAGCCGTATTCATTGAAGAGATACCTGTATGCCATTAATGGCTAAAATATTTGTGGGGGGGGGGGGGGTAAAGACCCCCGTATTCATAGGACAATAAGCTTCCAGAAGCCATTTGTTTACTTAAAATATCATAATTACCTATTAGGCAAACGCACAATTACATTTTTGTCACGATATTACCCATAGGGTATCATCTAAAGCATTAAATGTACAATTTTAACGATTTTTTGCTCTTTTCTGAGCCAATGTGGGCAAAATATGAATTTTGACAACTCGTTGACCTACATGAGAGTGTTTAATTCTAAATAAAGCTTTGAACTTGAAAATGAGATAATTGACTCTTTAACTGAGAGGCAAGCTACTTGATATAGACCTAAGAGGAAGTATTCTTGCACGTGAGGGACTTCTAGCCAAGGGTTACGTGACCCTCTATCTATAAAATCGCAAAACAGACGCGTAGCCATTTGACTCTAAATTTGGAGCTTTAGAGTCATTTTCTTGGATATTTCTCGAGAAAATCATGTAATTTTCTTGATATTAACGTCCGACATTGATATAAATGGTGTTTCGAATGTAAATCAAGGCATATTTAAGCAATTTGAACCTATCTTCTACTTCAAAACTCGGTTTTATTGGAAATGGCCATTGTGCGTTAAACAAAAATTTGAATTTATTTTTTTGCATTTTTGGAATCATCATATAGCAACATGAAAAAGTGTCACTCAAAAAAATTAAATTCTACTCCTAACTGGAATTATGTCACAAAATAGATTTTACTCTATACCCAAAATACCCCATTTTTCTCACTTTTTGGCCATTTTTTGCCCAAAATTGTTACTTTTAAAGTCCGCTTTCATGACCAAAACGTGTATTTTTAGATTTTTCATTGTTTTCATTGTATAAATTATATGTTAATAGCATATATGACACATTTCATTATCGACAAACATGATAACTTAGACATATAATCACTATATCAAGCCGTATTCATTGAAGAGATACCTGTATGCCATTAATGGCTAAAATATTTGTGGGGGGGGGGGGGGGGTAAAGACCCCCGTATTCATAGGACAATAAGCTTCCAGAAGCCATTTGTTTACTTAAAATATCATAATTACCTATTAGGCAAACGCACAATTACATTTTTGTCACGATATTACCCATAGGGTATCGTCTAAAGCATTGAATGTACAATTTTAACGATTTTTTGCTCTTTTCTGAGCCAATGTGGGCAAAATATGAATTTTGACAACTCGTTGACCTACATGAGAGTGTTTAATTCTAAATAAAGCTTTGAACTTGAAAATGAGATAATTGACTCTTTAACTGAGAGGCAAGCTACTTGATATAGACCTAAGAGGAAGTATTCTTGCACGTGAGGGACTTCTAGCCAAGGGTTACGTGACCCTCTATCTATAAAATCGCAAAACAGACGCGTAGCCATTTGACTCTAAATTTGGAGCTTTAGAGTCATTTTCTTGGATATTTCTCGAGAAAATCATGTAATTTTTTTGATATTAACGTCCGACATTGATATAAATGGTGTTTCGAATGTAAATCAAGGCATATTTAAGCAATTTGAACCTATCTTCTACTTCAAAACTCGGTTTTATTGGAAATGGCCATTGTGCGTTAAAGGGAGCACTACACCAAATATCTTTCTCATTGAAATACGTGTAAAAGTGCCAAATTTCAAGACACCTTTTCTACCCTCCGGTTACATTTATGGCATACTTGTCACCTATGACCATTTTCAGTAACATCTCAACTTTAATTTAAGCCTTGTTTCATGAGGGGTTATTAACCTAAATTTTCCGCTACGGGTCTGCACACAGCGCCCTCACTTTTTCACGTTTTCTGGCATGCCTGTTCACCATTTAGGCAGGTGCTTACGCCCTGGGCACTATTTAGGTCGATAAATTAAAAATATCGTATTTTATCATTGTAGGTGCAACGGATAGGTCCCACTCGTTCATTTAAATACAAACATACCATCCCCGGAGAAACAAATTGCCCGAAAACCTCACATTTACAAGCCTAGTCTTCATGCTTTTCCGGAACTACTACAGCATTACACGAATTGCGCATTGATTTGGTGTAGTGCTCCCATGTGTATTCTGAATGGAGATTTTCAGTACACGCAGCTCGTAGTCACACAGTAATCACAGCATGTAATCATTTCAATGGAACGCCATCGTGTCAATATCGCTAATAACGCAATAATGTACCCTCAACTTTAAACCCTAATTCCAAGAGTTCCCCAAGAGTACATTTGTGTGCATTTTTTTTGGTGGTTATTGAATACATCCTTTTAAAACAAAAAAACAGCGTATAGGCGCAGTGTCCGGGTGGTGATGGAGATATGACAGGCCTAATATGTGACATGGCACCACGAAACAGGCGGAAAGTCGCGGCGAAGATGTTGCTGAATTGAGCTAGGATAGCATGTTATTGTTTTTTGCCGTTTGTTGTTAGTATGGACCAAACCCTTTTATTATAGCGGGATTATACAATAAATAGCCTGGCATGGCTGGTCGGTAATACTCTTAACATAACCATACATACTGCTATTTTAGAATTCCCCTATAATAGAAGGGACAATGGGTCCATACCAACAACAATTTAAACGGCAAATCAATAATATGCTATGCTGCCTCAATTCAGCAACATCTTCGCCAAGACTTTCCGCCTGTTTCGTGGTGCCATGTCACATATACGGAATGTGCGAGTAATGTAAGAGTTGGTCACAGGTCACTAATAGGTATATCAAATAAGGTGGGGCCGTTTCAAAAAATCCTTAAAATCGTGATACGTGTCTCTATTTTAAATAGAAGTTGTCAAAAAAACATAACATTTTTGGTATCATATTAAAGACAATTTATCCAGCTACCGAATAAAAAAAGGATTAAAGCCACATGTTTAGCAACAGTGAAGTTATCAATCTAAACGTCGAGTGAGTCAAGGGTGGGGCCGGTGGATGAGGCGCCCATAGGTTTCTACACAAAATAGCGGAAAACTAGAACTTTTGAAATTGATGCCATTTTAAAAGTATACATAGGAAAGTTTTCAAACTTCTCATATGTGTTAATAACATGTGCCTGCTACTATGAATAATAATATTGAATTATTATATAGACATTCTCTACTAGAATATGATGTTCAATTCAGGGAGTGTTTTAATGTAAAAAATACACAGTTTTATTCATTTTATTGATTAAACAATGGCCAAATCGCAGTCTCTCTATTTCATTTGTGTGACTCTTAGGTCCTTTTCTACCCTGGGTAGTAAAACATTTAACTAAAAAAGCCAGAAGTGTTTCTTCACAGAATGGTTCATATATTTATGAAGATTTTGCTATTTAGACCTATTTTGGACCACCCTGTATTCAAAATAAAAGGAACTTTAATCATATTTATGTAGTTCATTTTGATAACCATTTCCTTTAAATTAAATAGTCCATGCTAACTAAATTTCATAGAATATTATATACAAACCTTCATTTTATGCATTATTTCATCATAATTTTAGACACCCTGTACTTTTTCTGTGTACATTTTGGGCAGGTGATTCTTAGCAAATTTGGTAGCACCTTCTGCGGTTGTTCTGATTTTGGTGACTATCTTCAGCTAAACCCTAATTGTACAAACTATCAAAATATTTTGTGAGGAGCAAAAACGATCAACTTTTTTATGTTCCACCCTGTAAAAATGTTACACACCCTGTATAATTTGATTAAAAACTTGAATCATAAGCTTTCCAACAATATATATTTTGTGGGTCATTAAGTATGTAAAACTTAAGTTTTGTCCCGTTTAATCAGAATTGGTGCATTTCTCAACATTATTTTTGGACCAGTTTGTGACTTCTGACCAGTTACCTAAGTTATGTAAGATTGATTGGAGTACATGTTGAGTAAGAGTTTAAATGCAATCTGCGTATTGCCATACAAAAGTCACATTATTAAGGGTACGGTATCAGTATGTCATTTGTATAACATGTTTGCATACCCCTGGCCCTGGTTACCACGTACCTTACTTCCACTTTTGTTTACAATTATGAAATTAGGAATATCATTTCAATGATGCATGGTTTTGCATTTCAAAGTGCGTGAAGCTTGAATTTTAGTGTGCGCATTATTTGGATTTATTGCGCAACAATTGCGTAAATTACACATGCATAATTCCTCTTGTGTCTTGATATTATTACCATGTTGTTTTGATTCTTGTACATGTTCGTACCAGGTAATATATACAATTATTCAACAGAGTGTAGTGTAAGTCATTGCCTTTTATTCATTTGTCACTGCTTCCGGTCTTTATCTCCCAGAACCAAAGGTACCGAACAACCAGTGGTTCACCACAATATTATGTTAGAAAGAGGCCAAACAAAATAAATTCGCAAACTGTACTGAAGTTGTGGTGGAGGATTTGGGGATACATCCTCGATGATTTTCAGAAGGGGTGGTTTATGCAAGGAGTTATTATGATAACTCCTTGGTTCATGCAACCATCCCCAAATGTCGGTGCCAGTTTGTGCCAGTTTGTTCAAGTTAATCTCCGACCATTTGATCGAAACGTGGTTTTTAATGATTTGTTTAGAATATACGCGTATGCATTAACATTTCCAACCTCTTACCCACATGTGCGTTCATTGGTACAATCACAATTATTCTGTGCTTAAAGGGTTATCCCATTTCGAAAAAAAAATCACCAAATCCACTCCCAATGTAAAATGAAATCAAAGCTACTGCTAACTCAAACAATACCACTGTCCCTAAATACTTTGTCAAATAAAAACTTCCTTTTCCCTTCAACTCGAATTAAAGTGATGAATTATTAATGATTTGACAATAGACAATACAACAGACGATTATATTAGTAGACAAGGGAATATTTTTGTTCAAACAAGTTTAACACCTTCTTTTTTTGCACATTGTCGAAAAGGTGAAATCACCGTGTCTTATACAGTTCATACAGAATTCAATATTCACGATCTAAAATGCTAATGGACGGTTACAGTAGAAACTGTTCAAACACTGTGTGCACCCGATTAAACAATCTGCATTTCCGAGTTATATTGAACTTCATTACATTGTATTTCAATCATCTTGATATAGCCATCATCGTGTGTAAGTCGTAAACATGGAGTAGGCCTAATACACCTATCAGTTGTAAGACGCACTATACGACCCCCGGGAGTGGTGCGTGACTTTACCGAGGTGCGTCAACTTCTCATGTACCATGACGCACCCTGTGTCAAAAAAACGACGGACCATTGCCATCCAAATACGCACCCTCAGTCAACTATCAGCCCATTCGCACCCATGTAAAGTGACGGACCTTTGCGCACCCTCCGTCATTTTTTTGACGGACCAAAGGCTGCCACTGACGTACCCTCCGTCAAGAATTATTGGTAAACGACGCACCCACGACGCACCTCTCCCGGGGGTCGTATAGTGCGTCTTACAACTGATAGGTGTATAATGCTAACCATATTCAGCCAATATCATGCCTACTCATAGCTGATCATATCATATTGTGATTTAATGCAATAATGACAATTGCATTCAAATGCAGAGTGCGCATCCGAACGAACAATTTACATTTACATTTAACCCATGGTTTAATTCAGTCATATTTGATTTAAATCACTCCTTTCATGTTATACGATATACATTCCCCATTACATTATCAACATTCATTACCCTAAATGAATTGACTTCTACACCCATACTCAGTTAATCAAATTGGTATGAACTTGATCACGTGTGGCCCTTTTGCGATACCTTGCAGATGTTTCACATATTAATGTATATATAACAACATCAAAAATATTTTTAACTGGGATAGATCTACATAAAGGTCACTTTGTTTGACGTGATTCCTTATGCCAGCATGTGTAAATGAATAAGGCAGAATAAAATAGTTGGTTATTTGTTGCTGTCTTCAGTAGACAACACAATACTCGTAAAAGCAAAGGTAAAGGCCTACTTCGCCAATATCCGTATAACTTATTTCATTTAATTTATGTTTTTATCGTTAGAACACAATATAAATCGCAGGTCTATCCGCACACACATACCAGGTTAAAAAAACTGATTGTGTGCATCTGAATATGAAACAGAAATATGGAAATGAGCTCGAAAGTTCACTAGGCCTTCCCGATGCAATACTTTCAACTCATTAATAAATAGCATGAATTATTTTGGTACTGATTTTAGGCTTACATACAAATTTTCGGGAAAAGTGTACTTTAGATCCCAGATACTGGTATACCAGTATCGACCGATACTGGTACATGAATTTTGCCAGTATCGCTCGATACTGGAACAATTTACATGTTCCAGTATCGGTCGATACTGGAACATCAAATTGTGTTCCAGTATCGACAGATACTGGAACACTGGAACACTTCATGTGTTCCAGTATCGCTCGATACTGGAACGGTTTCATTCAAGTATCGATCGATACTGGAACAAATTAAATGTTCCAGTATCGCCCAATACTGGAACATTTTGTTCCAGTATCGCTCGATACTGGAACATGTAAATTGTTCCAGTATCGCTCGATAATAATGTTGCGCTGCTTGCTCCGCTTTTATTACCCTTTTGCGGACGTGGCAGAAAAAAGTATACACGTCGAAGAGGGCGAACGCAACCATCTTACACAACATAGGACGCCGCGCGTTAGCCAAAAATAAAACATGTACAATCCGAATCTTGTTGTGACTTTTAATTAATTCTTTCATCATTTATTTTGTCTTTTTCTTCTTATTCATCCAATATTTTTTTTAATTATTTATTATTCCATATGATATATTAAATAGTTTCTGAATCGATTTTATAGGCCGTCCTTGATATTGATTGAAATATTGTGATTTTTGCGTTGAAAACCCCATCTTTGTGCATTGAAAAACAAACAAGTATGTAGCTATGTCGTGACATTCCGATATGGAGTTTTTTGGCAAACATTTCAATGTTGGCTTACATGTTTATTTCACTACACAAATAAAAAAAAAACCGGCATGTTTAGGCCATGTTTATAATGTCATTGTGACGTCAAGTGTAAGATGTTTGTACTTGTCACGAATAACCAAACAAATAATAATAAGTGTCTCAGACAACAGCTTCGACCGGTCAATCTAAAAAGAACAACCAGCTGCAGTAATTAAGAAACGGAAATACCGACACATATCAACACTAGACACTCGCCAACGTATAGAATAAACCGCACGAGAGAAGAGACGAACCTCCACAAGATTTCCGTCGCTTGACACATCACAGGCAGTTTTGAATACCACAAAACAGCTCTTTTCAGAGCCACCCTATTTTCCAGAAAGTGAAAATAACCATACAAGCCAACTTCACCGATATTGTATTGGGTGATACTGGCACACTTTTCATGTTCCAGTATTGGGCGATACTGGCATATTTTTAATGTTCTAGTATTGGGCGATACTGGTACATTTCTCATGTTCCAGTATTGGGCGATACTGGAACATTTTTCATGTACCAGTATCGGGCGATACTGGTACACATTCTACCAGTATCGACCGATACTGGAACAAAATAATGTACCAGTATCGATCGATACTGATACAGTATTTTGTTCCAGTATCGGGCAATACTGGAACATTTTAAACGTGCCAGTATCGAGCGATACTGAAACAAAATAATGTACCAGTATCGAACGATACTGGGTGTTCTAGTATTGGTCGATACTAGTACAGTCTAGTATCTGGGAGCTAAAGTACACTTTTTCCAAATTTTCAATCACAATGGACGTCGTCGCGTGTACGATAGGAATATACGAATCCAGTACACAGCATGCACACTTGTGTAGATATGCTAGCTGAACTTCAGTTGAGTATCAATCAGTTTGTGCGAAAATAATAAAATTATTACGATAACGTTTAAATAAAGTAAATCGTAAATTCCGAAATAAACCCGGAAGAAACAGCCGCATCAACGTCGGCCTCTATATATATCCTATTATAGTATATCGATATCGATAGTAGTAAATAAAATGTGAGATAAATATCCATTGTTCCAGGAAACGGGGGGTTCTGCCCCAGAACTTACTAACGTGAACTTTTATGTTTCAAAATTCAACCCTTGAATATAAAAAAGTGCGGTGTCACTGTGTCAGTGACAACTCGCTTTTAAAGTAGATCGTGAGCGTGCTGGTGCCCGGCCCCAAGACAGTTGCTAGTGTAGTACTTATGGTACACTATAAATTAAACACATATAGAAAATAATACATTCAGTTTTAAACGTAATATCAAATACATTTTTAAGATAATTACCTGTGTTTGAATATCCAAATTTGCATGTGCTTCGATAAGACATCGAACTATGTCAGTGTTATTCAATAGGACTGCCAGCGTTAGAGCAGTTTCTCCACCCTGTAATAAACAAAACAGTGTTGTTATTGACATCTTCCGTTGTTACCTTTGTTAATATCAAACGATTCATAAGTCACTACATTTTAAGTCTACATAAAGTTCACACAAAATGAATACCTTAATAGATGCATATTACAATGCGGATAAATCTGAACATACCAGTGTCATTCAATAAATTCTCAGTACCTCCTCACTCTTAACAAGTATCAAGTATCAAGTGACATCGCTAATGTGAATGTTATCCTCATGACACAGCTCTAAATCATAGCTACACATGTTTAGGAAAGTATAATTGCTTTCACTTTTGCTATAATGCGGTCAGAGCCAGAGAGAGATTTTGGACAAAGGAAGTCCAATGAAATGTTTGTTTTCTTCGAAAACAATAGTCACGGTTTAAGGTTTATAGACTGTTAAAGAGATATCTGAAATATAGAACAGTTATAATTTACCGATAGGTAAGTTTTCTCATAGAATTGGTCAAAAGCACAATATTTGAAGTGGCCCAATTGAAGAGGGGGCAACAAGTATTTGGTACATAAAAGGGGGTCAACAAGTTTGGCCAAATGAATGGTGTAACACCTGGGTGGACAAAAAAAATGCGCGCTACGCTTACCTTTTCCATATTATTTGATTTGTAAGAGTTGGTTTTTAGGCCCGGCCTACCGTTAATGGCATATTTCAATCAAATTAATTAGCAGGTCCTTGTCTGCATAATTATGGAATTCAATTCAATTCCAGTCAATTTGACATTGACCCAAGTAGGATTAATTGAGGATTTTTTCAAAGAACATATTCTTATAATTCTCTGCCCATAAGATTTAATTTGAAAAAAGAATAATGTTTGATTAATGAATTTCTTTTCGAGTTGAATTTTACTTTGAAAGCCGATTTTCTTGCAGATTTGCATTTTTTCGGCCGAGTGCACCAATGGCGAGTAGGTGAAGAACAGCGCTACTTCGCAAGTAAGCGCAGGGTAAATCAACATTTTGAGAGCACTAAGTTATACTAGACTAACCACGACTAATTTACACTAAATTGTACACCTGACCGTAACCACGAGTATAATTTAAAGTATTTAGATCGACACAATTAATACACGAACGCAAAGATATGCAATACATAGTCAGTGTAGCCTAATTGGGGAAAAAGTACTGTTGACATTTTCAAAGTTGACAAGTCAGGAGTGTAACACTATGTAATTCTTTGATACTGTGTTGTCTTGCCACATATTATGCTAAGCATTGTTTAAAATATGTTAAACAGTTCTGTGACAGTTACATCTTTTGTGTATGAAAACTTTTGCCCTCTAAAGTGACGAAAAACAAGTGTTTTTCATAAGAAAAATTACATTTTTTCCATTTTCAGTGGTAGAGATATACTTGATAGTGTTAGAGTGGGTAGTGTTAATAACCTTTAATATAGATACCTAAAACACAAACAAGCTTTTTGTGAATGAAAAAAATTAGCATACTCTGCAATAAATATGCCATAAAACATAAATAGATCGTTTTCAGACTACCCCTTCTATTATTTTACAACTTTAACCAACTAAGGGACCGTTCATTATTTATGGTGGAGGGGGGGGGGGGGGGAATTTGTTGTGACAAATTCGAGACTCGTATGTTAAAATTACCTACCCCCCCCCCCCCCCCCCCCCCCCCCCCTACAGCTGAAACTGAAAATTACATGACCCCCCTGCTAACCAGTAGCTTTATACACCGTAATCGCCAATGTTTCCAGTAAAAAGCACAAATTTGAAAGATCTCTCAACATTTACCTAGATGATATTCACAGTTTATAGTCAGGGCGCATGTAGGTGATGTCCCATTAATCACAATTAATCAAAAATCATAGGCATTTACGCAATTGTATGACTGTCAAGTCTTTTTAAATTGAGGATTTTGTGATGCATACTTTCCGATTCTAGCTTTAAACACCGTCCTTAAGGGTAGGGGATACCCCATTTAGTGTAGTGCACCCTGAAATTGGATTTTGTAACATTATACACCCTGTGGCTCTAATGTCTCGACCGTTGATGATTATATAGATGTTTGTTCCACCATATCGTCGATTTGCTGTCCAGAAGTCGTCTGATAGTAAAGTTTTTGAAGTCGATAGGTTTTAAGAAAATATGCCCGAAGCCCCCCCCCCCCTGTTCACGAATAAAAAGTTACATAACACCCCTATTTTAACATATGAAAGTTACATGACCCCCCCCTATAGTTTACCCCCCCCCCTCCACCATAAATAATGAACGGTCCCTAACATCAAAGTAACACAAGAAAAACACATGGATTTTATGACAAATTAGGGACAAAATGTCCCATTTTGATATTATAAATCTTGTTTTATTATTGATTTTAATACCTGTAACGTCCGTAACGCTTCAAAATGTAACGTCCGTAACACTAAATCAACAGCGTTGGACGATACGGGAGTACTAATTTCAAACTTGCTTTTCATGTTAACATAGAATGGAGTCAGGGCTTGCTCAATATAGTTGACAGAAAAAAATAAAACAGGGAACTGAACAGAGATTTAAGGATATGTACCATAGTCAAAAAGGCACTTCAAGGTAACGTCCGTAACGCTCGTTTCTAATTTTTGTTGCTAATTAACTAAGAAGGCTAAAACAAAATTGCTTCATTATATTGAACATTAGAGTGTTTACTACTAGCATACTAAGAAATAAAGTGTTATCTTGCAAACAGATGTGCTATTCAATTAAAAGTTGCAAGTTGCATGTATCTGTAACGTCCGTAACGGTGGAATTGGCCTGAAGCTAATTATTACTTAAGCTTGACGCCTCCTATACTTATGTGCCAATTATTAATTCTCTTTGACGCCTCATATCCAGATGAAGCAATTTATCCTATAGTCATGAACCAACTCGAATCAGCACCAAAACCATGTAAAACCCTACCAGAAACTCATGCCAATCCATCAACCAAAAAAGGGGAGTGGTGGGTGGGCTTTGATGAAATCCTCATGATATATCACACACATGAAAACATACCTCTCCTGCTGTCAAACATCACCATTCAAGAAGGCTAGCCAATCAATATGCAAATAACAATGACCTAGAATCACCTATTCAAATTTGCCTCCACACCAACACAAAGCCATCATCACAAGAGGGGGTACTTGTAATTTAACAACCATAGCCTAGCCTTTACCAGGGACAGGTTGTGTATCATTGGTCTATCTAAATCCAGGTTTGAATGTAGTGTCCATTCTAACTAGATCGACACAATTAATACACGAACGCAAAGATATGCAATACCGGTGATGTTTATTGCAGAGATACATAGAATCAAAACTTGTACATAAACTTAAATGGCTCAAAGGCCGAGGTGCCATTCCATAATATCAAGATCAAGCGCTCTGGCACCTCCTTCCACCCTCTCCCTGTACTAAAAGTCCTCCACATAACTAAGGACTACTACTACAATTTAATTATGCAAGCACGTGGCCATTCAAAAAGTTGAGAAAAATTAAGCCCATAATTTGATA